>JAANSM010000045.1:3666-67348 GCA_036850725.1 Orchesella villosa | reverse complement strand
TGATACCATAAGTTTCAGTTTGCTTGTAAGTTAGTGACACTTTTCTTCAGTCTTACAAGTCTTTGAGATGAGTATGAGGAGAATTTTATTCAAAGTTTGAAGGTTTTGGCATTAACATGCGAGAAAAGCATAGGAACTACCAACTAGCTCGAAACTCTTACTGAAATATATCCTGAAGTGCATTGCATTGTAGTATTGCTAGTTGGTAGTGTAAACAGTGTTTAATGTGTGCATGAAACAATGACTCAAGGCAGACAGTTTAGAGTCTAAAAAGAAAAATGCTTCTTTTGGTTGTAGCTGCTAATTAGTATCGCGGAATGCGTGTAGGACTTTTTGGTTGATGTTAAAGATGTAACATGTTCTCACGTTGTTATTGACACGATGCATTGAAGCCAAGCCACAGGCAAAAATATCATCATTAAAGAAGTGCACAACTTGAGAAAAGTACTGATATCTACGTACATTGTACATACATTCATACTATTAAAAGTTGTCTAGTTTTCTTCCTTGTATTGTGGTTGCCCGTATAACTTTTAGCCATGATCGTGACTTGCTTGTTGTGCTGTTGGTACTGATGAGGCAACGTTAACATTTTACTTATTATAGAGCTCTGCATACCGTCAATTGCATTACATGCTGCACATCATGAAACTATGAATGAAAGGAACACGTTTGTTTACAAATTTTATAAGTGCACTTGCTATTTCAATCAAAAGATGAAATGAAAATGAAAGTGAATGTACGTACAAATTATATGGTACTTCATTTATATCATTATTACTCTCCTATATTCGCCCTATAACATACAAATTTCATCTGGGTTGGCTCTACATAACCCCTTGTCCTTGCATATATGGTACTTGTCTTGAGGAAAATCTAATTTTCGCTTTTTACCCTCCTTCTAATGATACAAATTATTATGTATTTGAATAATTATCATAATATAGGTATTCATTACGATAGTAAGAATACCTGGTTACTTCATACAACTTCGTAAGTACAATAATTTATCAGAAAACGAAATGTACTTGCTCAGTAGCTTAGAAATAAAGGAGTTTAACTTCCTTTTCAAATGTCTCCAACCCATAAACTACACCCACAAGTGAACAGAAATGTTTAAAATTGCTTTTTAAATGACAATTATTCTCATAAATATGTCCGGTGCAGCTGAATTAAAAAGGGAAGAAGATAATTAATTGAAGAAATGTTTCACACCATCCATAATATAGTATACTAGTAGATGTTCTTTTATGTGTAAACAACTATATCTATGTATATTTACATTTAAAAGATACTTTAAATTGGCATCAAGTTACGAGTGTAAAATTATGGGTAGAAGTAAGTACGAAAAGCATCGAAGCATTGAAGGATTACGAAACTTCTGAAGAGCTTGGCATTTTAGTATAAATTTGCAATGGTTTGGTGCGATATGTTGCACACTTGGGCTTCGCAATCCTTACCTGGCTTGTTGAATTGACGTACATAAGTGCAAATCAGTAGATTTATTTAAATGGCTCGGTCACAGTGAAGATGGATGAAGGATCTCGTCCTATACATTATTTATTAAACTTATCATTTTACAATCTTATACTGCTCTCGTAAGCATATCAATTATCATAAACACTCAAATATGTAGGCTTATTGGCAGTGTGTTGTGTGTGCGTGTATTTTGACTTTTTAATCTTGAGGATGCACTGAATCATCTGGAGAAAAAATTCAAGGTTTCTTGCATAATATTCCAATGAAGATCAAATCTGCAGATGCAGACCGAGGTCTTTTAACAATTTCTATCCATATACTAATGCATAATTCATGCTTTTATGCATTTATTCTCGACTTTATCCCAATCAACATGGTAAGGATGGATGTCATGTCACACTAAAAAATAAATTTTCTTGTAGGTTTATGCATACTACGTTTTGTGCTTCACCGTCATCATCACTCTTTCTGGAAGAGTTTCACATTACCCCACTACCGTGAGATTTTGCCATGTTATGTATACGTTTCATTTAGGAGCTGAATAATTTCGTGGTTTTATTGATAAACAACCGCAAGAACTCAATATTTTAATGTAATATCGTGTTTACATTTAGCAACCGAGTAAAATATTGAACAATGCTGTATAAATACAGTATTTTGATGGAACAATGTGACATCCAACTGCCAATTTCATATCATTTCAAATCCATTTCGTTAATATGTAGTATGGACTCAAGGATAATTCAATGCGTGTTATTATTAACGTAGGAAAACATATCCTGCATAAAATATATAACACTATGAAATCCATCATTCACAAACATTCCATTGATAGACAAGATATATTCGATTTCTCGAAGCTCACTACTCCTGACACACTGATAATACATAAACATTCAACACAGCCTATTTGGTATACTAACCTAGTACAGCCTCAAGGTGTTGCATTATTAGCTGCATATAGCCAAAGCTGATCTCAAAATTGAAGCGAAAAAATTTAGACAAAAAACCTTTCAAAACAACTCTCCGTTTCTGTTCAAGTGGTTTGGCATGTTCTGCATTAGACAGAGAGATGTAATCCACTAATGCTAGTCTCCCATTAAGATCCTCTACATAACGTAACTGCTGATAACTGCTGATTACCTCATGACATACATGTGCTAGCGCTTCTGTTCAATAATAGAAGTGGTAATAGCTCACAGGAAAAAAAGTACACGATTAGTATGATTATTATTATACTCATTCTTGAAATAATATTCATATGCACGAGTATATAGTTTGCAGTTTATAAAGCGCATAATATACATTCATTTTCTCAAAACAGATTCTCCGTAGGCAAATGCGTATGTATATAGTCTTGTGCATTAAAGCGTATTTATTATTGCAATTTCCCCATCATGTACCCTTCCACAGAGCAACGAGATGGAGAGCTTAAATTGTAAATGTAGTATACTGTCTAATTTTATGGTTATATTGTAACAAGTGACTCAACTAGGAATGTTATGGCATAGTGTAGAAAAGAAACGAGAAACATAAAGATTTGCAGTATTTTTAACACAAGCTTCTGCTGGGCTTTGCTCGATAAATGTAACACTCGCCTACTCGATAATCTAAGAAAATATAAAATAAGTCATTTCCATAACCATTCTTGCAATATAATGAAGTTAAAGAGAGATGTATAGCATATTGTAGAAAAATAATTGCAAGTGTATTCTTGGGTGGCTCCTTGTTGTTGTGAATACTCTACGCTGACGGATGATAGCCTATTGAACTCTTGTTGCAAAAAAGAGAAGAGAAAAAAGCACACCGCACATCGCTTTCGTATATTATGTTATTTGAAGATTCCTACATAAAGCATATAGTTCACATCGTGTGTTTAGTCAAGTCTGAAAAAGAAAAGAGAATATTAAGAAGAAAATTTACGATTTTACTCCTATTCCCGATTATATTCTTTTTAGAGAATGCACATATTATATATTACATGGGCTATGATAGTTGCCGACTGTGCACGTTTGATGGGCTCATCATGAGTGTGAGTTTGGTTTCTTTAGTCGACAATTGGCAGCTTTACTGAATGTGTTGATAGTTCTAATACTGTGTGCTACAATGTAGTTGAAAATTAGCCGCTTTAGTGATTTTGAATCGTGTGAGATTTTTCTTCACAGCAAAAAAATTGCATTGCTATTCTTACGTTTCAAAAAACGTGTTTGTTTTGTTTAATCCTTTTTTTTAAGTGAGACAAAATTGGAATGGTGATTGTATTTGTAAAATGTATTTTTTTAAAGATTGATAAACCGAGTTGATGTGTCAAGTTGAGTTGGGGGTAATTAATATTCTTTCTTGTCTCCTCCTGTCCCACCAAAAATTATCATCACATTCACATCAGACACTCACAATATGTTGTCAGAGTCTTAACTTTTTTTGGCTGTGAGCCTCTACTCTAGGCTACCCACCACACCAGCCTATGTATCGCATTGCCGTACGTTGTTGTGAGAAAATGTCAAACTTTTAAATGTTTCACGGACAAGGAGACATGAAAAGTGTACTAAAAGTATATAGCTATAGATTAGGCATATGTTCTATTCATTTTATGGTTAGATTATATTAGGAAAATCTAAAGGCCAGCATTATTGCAACAGCTGAAAAAAGGGTGTTTATATTGTATGGTAGACAAAGCGTAACTTGACAGAAACACGAGTTTGCCAACTCTCTGTTACAGGGAGATGGGGAGATGTAGAAGAATGTACTTATTCTGTTGGCAATTAACTGTAGACGCAAGACCATAGAACCCTTTTATGGTAGATCGTTTTCTCAGGTTAAACACGTAAATAAAGTTGTGGACTTGACAGAAATGCGTTGACTCAGCATGATACTAACGTGACAAAAATCTGGAGATTAGTTTTATACTAACAGTAATAAGTAGTTCCATGTTTCCCTTGTTTTGGATGTAGATTATTTCTCATGGTGTGATTCCATAAAACAATGTTAGCTGGTTCCTACATTTTATGGAAATAGCAAAATAATTATGTCTAAAACATTTGGGTTTGCGGTGCAAGAAAGAAAACAGTATAGCAACAACCTTCAGATGCATCTCCCTCCTCGTCAACATTTAAAATTAATTTTAAACATGTTCCAAAATGCATTGCTCTTTAGCTAGGATAGAAATACTTACCTATATACACGAATGCACGTTTAAGAACGTGGCAATAACATGACAGAATGAGAATGAGTTTTCTGAAAGCAAATTAGTTGAATGAACTACAGCATACAATTACGATATTAATTATTGCAAATTTGCAACTAAAAACAGCCTTAGCACATTCAAGTTGCCAACTCTCATCATTGTGCTGCACTCCCTCGATGTATCTTAGATCTGCATCTGTTCATATCAACATCTGCATTGTGCATTTTCATGCTCGTATACTTTTTACTCGTGGTAATATGGACGGCGTGGTTTTGTGTTTAGTTTGATGAGCATAACGGGACATTTGATTTATTACATTGTGTGTTGTTTCGCCAGCAAAGTGAGCAATTATTGCTATAAACTGTGTGATTCGCCAACATCTTGCATCTTAGTAGTAAACAGAGGTTAATCGGCTTGTAGTTAAGTTGCTCAACATTGGATTTAAAAAGAATTCGAAGTCAGGCAACATGTTAATGAAAAACCATCTTTTAAGGAAAATCATTACTTATATTTTCTGTAGCTACAAATATTTTCCTATACCTTCCCTTGTGTACTTAGGTACGTTTTACGCACACAAAAAACATGAAATTGACTCACACACTTTTCTTTCACAGTGTATTTAACAAGTTTCCGATTTTTTGTCAGTTTTGAAATTTCATAGAAAACAGGAAAACGTAGCATGTCTAAACATCCAAATACTTTTGCCACCGAATTCAATAACGCTTCCATGCACTAGCATCAATACTCCAAAATGAAGTAAGATAATATTGAACGTTACCATTAGCAGGAAATGATGCTAAAGCTTTCACAGCATAATATATGGCAAAACAAAAACGAAAGGAACCGGCTAAATTTAGGTTTGGCCCATCTCTTTAAAAATAGAATCTTTCCTCACACTTTTACTTACTTCCAGCAAAAAAGCACTGGCTTATGTAAATAGTAAGCAATGAAGTCACACGTACATGGAGTACAATTGTGTTATGTTATATATAACACTATCCTACATCGTGTAAAGTAAACTTCGGTTCATAAAGAAAAAGCATCATGTCTCAAATTGAATTTATCCGTGATTCGTGTTCCTGACTGTAAAATGATAGGCGGATGGAGGATGACTATAACTTTGCATATAGAAATGAGCACATGAGTACACATGACACTGACTCAATATACATACTTCCAATTGTTGAACGAGGCATTCAAATGGCTTACGCAGGGATGCGTATGAAACCTTCTGCTTAGTTTGGAAATGTCATGCAAGTTTGTAGAAATACTCTCATGTTTCGGAGAATATATGCCTAACAGTGCAATCATTTGGCATCAAGAGCAAGTGTACTGACTATTATAGCTCATATGCTCATCGTCAGCTACATGCTACATGAACGAATTCCACCTAAATGTCAGAGGAACCACTTATTAGCGAGGACATGTGTATCTATAGGTAGTAGTAGCAGAATGGGTGAGTTGATTTGCTGATTTCTTTTCGGATTTGCTGTACATCAGAGATTGTGTAGGAGCTGTATTTACTGAGACTGATTCTTGCCCTTGTCTCCCTTTCCGGTTGGTTAGGCCTACCAATTCTTCACTTTACCGTTGATGTTCAGGAAAATGAGAGAGAACACGAGAAGAAAAGATACACAGTACACACACATGCATGTATGACATAATAATAATGATTGTAGGTTTGTACGTTGTACGTGTTGTGCGGGTGGTGGTGGTGGTGAGGTTGTTGGTAGTGGCTTTTCTCGTACATAACTCTGTTGGAAAGGATAAAGCATGCAACACAGCCTAATCACGTTCATCACTGGTATTCGGAATGGGTGACTAAAATGAAGTACAATTTTTTTTGCATAATGTATAAGAAAAGCCACATCAGGACCACGTTACCGTAAACACCGAAACATTTGCCATGCCACGAACTGAGGGAAAGACATTGGTAGAAATTATGCAGATTTTGAACCGATTGACTCATCTTACGTACAGTCATACATCATTCAATCTCCGACAAATATGACTGTTTAGTCTTTCGACTTAATCTAGACGAGTTGCTGACTAGTGTTAGCATCAGAGGTCTGAGATGCTGCAAATCTCTTTTACCTCTCAAAATTTAAACTGTCTCATTGCCTGAATTAGTTGCCAACTTGACACATCAGTTTCGTTTTATCATTCAGTATAAGAGCTATGAATTGTTACAAATTATCTGGTCTCGAGTTGAATCTCATGTAAGCCCGTCACGAAATGTGTAAGCTAATTGTACATAATAATTGAATTTTGAATTCACTACGACAGACCGAGTATTTTGTTTTTACTATTACGATCACACTGAAATTGGCGTCAGGTGTATTTCAGTGCTGTAACTTTATAAAATAAATGTATATATACATTTATAAATATATATTAACAAACTTTTCCATGTTTGCATCTTTTCTCTGATGCGCTAGGTAATAGATGTAGTACAGGGTGTGAGATAAGACAACGTGTAGATCGAATTAATGTGCCGTGTGTGCGTGTTCTGTTCAGCCTCGTACTCATCCCAATAAAAGTGAACACTTGAGTACACATTCAAACAGCGGCAAAAGTGGCTCAAGAAGTGATCGAACAGTGAATCAAATTAATCATTTTTTTAAAGCAACACAAACGAACTGATAACTTTTGCCCATGTTCAGAAAGGGCAGGAGCAAAATGCCAGTTGCACAGCTGAATCTGAACATCATTCCAAAAGCTGACAACACCGCTAAAGATGTTGCCAGTGATTCTGCGCCTTCCTCAGCAGCAGTCTCTGAGACTGTTGGTGGTGCCGTCAATAATACTGATCGTTTGAACAATAATAACCTTCCTGTAGCCAGGAGTCCGAGTGGTAATAATCCTGGGAACGTGAAAACGCCCCGAGTTGGTATGCTATATGCTGTTCCTGCTCCCCTATTTTACTTAAATTAAATGCATAGCTATTATGCATATTATCTCTTTTTTTATCTCGCCGGGGCTAACAATTGACTCCTTTCTTTCCAGAGGCTGCTTTTTTCTTATACGCTCAGCTAAACAGACTAGCATACAGTAGTAATAGTTCATAAAAGTCAGACACGTAAGAAAACTGTTTCAAGGGCGCGTCACACAGTCACAAGTGGATGGTTTCGATAAGGTAGATTTAGAAGCAGGTGCATGCAGATAGCACACACACTATCTTACTTACATCTCTCTTCCTGTTCATAACATGACATAGCTCAGTAATAGTGCAGTATACACATTTTTGGTGCGTTTTGATCCGTTTGCATGGTCATGGGGATTCCCTGACGTTCGCATTGTCACAGGTGCAGAATTGGGCACATATTGATGTTACGGATTTATTAAGTGCGTTAAGCTGTGAAGTTTCTGTGGGAAACTGTCATGCACAAGAGACATATTATTAGCAAAATTAAAGTAGGTGGAAGGTGGGGAAGGCAGGAATTTTCATGTACTTGAATAATGCGATTTTTTCTTGTTTTAAATGCTGTGAATTGTAATATTCAAATAACGGAATTACGGAGCAGGCAATCTACTTCACAGACACCCCATTTGTTTTCAAAGTCTCTATCACTCCCATAAATAACTCAACATACTATAGTAAATCTTAAAAAGCATTACTCATCATTCTTGGATTCCCAAAATTTTATTTGGTTCACACTAAAAAATTATGAAATGCTGCTTGTGAATAAGGTATTAAGGTACCTTCGTTTTTACACTATTGCAACGCTGTTCTGATTGTAGTATCAAGTGCTCAGAGCATTGAATACAACGACAAATCATGAAGATTTAGTTTGCTTTAAAAACTTTNGCTCAGAGCATTGAATACAACGACAAATCATGAAGATTTAGTTTGCTTTAAAAACTTTTCAAGGGGAATTGATCGTGCCAACTTATGTACCTATCTAAACAAGATCATATTTTCCGTAGTGATGTATGAGATTATCGGATTTTGGCATGAATCTTATGGCACTCACACAAAGCAATGGCAATCTAAGCAAAGAAAGAAAGCACAACATCAAGTAATCTTATGTGATGTTTGGAACACATCCCATCAGTTTCCAAAACTTTTATTTGAGGTTATGTCAACAAAAGAACTAATGAACTACACAACTTTGCCTAATGATTTACAAAAAGAATTTTTTGATTTCATTTCATGTTCCTGCTCCAGTTCTGCTTTTACTACTACTGTTATTATAACCCAGAGAGAGATTCGTAGATAAAGATTGTTATCTCTCAGTGAGTCTGCTTCTCCTGACCCTGTTATTGTAACAATTCTAGTTTTGATTATTGTACATATTCTAGCAGTTGGGCCTTGTATGCTAATAATGTGTAACATGCAGATTATATGGTTCCTGGCTGGGGAGCGGAAATGCTCCTAAACGAAATACGCCTACCCGTTATTACAAACATATTGTGTTTATGTACTTTTCATTTAGCAGTAAACAGAACTGCTCTTTCCCATATCTCGCTCTCTCTCTCCCCCTCTCACTCTCTGTCTGTTTCTTTTAAGTTCCTTCTAAAGCTTTAAAATGATAGTTGCCAAGTCCATGTCCATGATCCACTTGTTGAAACGAGCCGTACACACATTTTTTACACAATCAGTTTTATATATAACGTCTGTATAGTTCATTTCACTCTCCATTTTTTTGTTTTACGAATCATTAAGGATGATGCTTGGTTTAGTTCGTACTGCTGTTGGTTGACAGTAGGAGAGAGTGAACTGTGGGATTTGAGTTCAATTCAAATCTGATTACATTGGGTGTAACCTAAATTTTATGAGTATCATTTTCCATTTCTATTGTCCATCCTTTTACAGTATCCGTATGAAACTACTGAGAGAAAAAAATTTAATGTTGGAATACACGATTTTATGAATGGACTCATTACGCATGCATAATGTTGAACACCAACTTTACCTGTCAGATTTATTTTCTAGTTGAAGTACACTTATCTTATATTTTCTTCCTTGGTTTTATGTTGTTGATTGTCGAATAATGAACTGCTTGACATGAATGAAAAAAGTGGAATCCGAATCATATAATACAGGATAATGTCATTATTATTCAATGGGCAATTTAGGCTATCGGTAACTTTATTTCCATGCTCATTGTGCTCTGGATCAGCGCATTTGGAGAGCTAATGAGGTTTATAGTCGATGTTGACGACAATTTTTTTGTTCAACGCACCTTATATGATGATGAGACATGGTTGCACGATTACATTATGTTAGTAAGAATACACGTTCCTTTAAATTAGTCTCACATTATCATATTAATATATGCATTTTTACTTTGTTAAATTGGACATTAGGCAACACCTACACTGTACAAATTCAGCCGATTTTGATTTATGATGATATAGAAAGGCTGGAAATGCTAACATCATCCTTTGATGCCAAATCGACTAATGGATAAGTTTTTGAAAAATTTCATTCAGAGGATTCTACACTGACTCCTTTATGTTAGTATTGAGTGCAGGTGTAGAGAGCCTAACAAAGACATTGGAAAATTTTGCCGATATTACTTATCATCCGGATAATTTATGGCCAGTATCGTGAAAAGAATATGATGGATACGGATAGGTATAATGCATAGACCGTCATTCTATTCACTTGTATATAATTTTCTGCTGTATATATTTACTGTATCTCTATAATTCTCTTAGTTCTGAACGGGGTAAATCTGCATTCCTTTTATCATAATAAAGTTGAGAGCACGATCTTCATTTTTTTGTATTTTGGGCTTACTCGCTACAATTGAAGCGGATGATGTTTCAGCATTAAAATGCAGATTTTATAACTACATGATTTGTACCACTGGCTCAATTACGTGTTCGAGTTTTTCATTCAGCATTGCATTATGTGAACTAAGTATACGTGAACACTGACAAGACTAGCCGTTATTATGATCACTTTATTTCTGCGGCTTTGATTTAGTGTCATGCTTGATAACGCAAGTGTTCTCAATGTGTACCTTTTGCATGTTTCATGATATCCGTATAATTTTTACGGAGATGAAATGAGCAAGCACTGCACGTGCATGTCATAAAATATTTTTTTAGAAGTGGCATGTGTACGAGTTTTAGTTTATGTAGAAAAGATGCGAGAATTCAAGAGATTCGTTTGTCATTCAGTATTTTAAAGTAATTTTGGAGCATATTGGAATATTATTAGCTCATGCTCGTGTTTTGTTAGCTCTGTCACGAATTGCACAGCTACGCATATTATGTCAGCAGTACCTATGTGATTATAAATATGGACATGGATGATTGACTTGAAGTGATGTGTGAAATTTTGCAACTTTTTGTTTACTTTACGTACATCAAGGCAAAAAATTTATGTTTGGGAATTTCAATAAACATTCAGGAAGTGATGAGTACTCATGGGATGGATGAAAGTAAATTCGTATCTTGTTGTAGAGGAATAAAAATAGTTGTAATGTACGTTCTCATTGAACTAACTTTTCTTGATGCATGATCATCTTGAGACACGTTCGGAAAATTTAAATTGTTGATGGATTATCCGAAAACATTTCAAGATTCAATACCCTTTTGATGAGTAAATACTTCGATTCACATATATATGATGACGATGACAATAATTTGTATGTACCTAAAATGTACTTTATACATATATAGTAATATTTCTGATAGCGAGTCGAATTATTAGAAAAGTAAGACTTCCTGAGGGTCCATGAGTATTATTTTCTTTCTTACTAATGTATATTCTGAGTCACTAAGAAAGACACTTACTTACAAAGTGTAACACGATTGTTAGTCCAAGGAATTCCCACGCTCACTCATAAACTAAAAGTCAAAGTGGTTCGTTGGTGGTAGCAAAGAACTATGTAATAAACATTGCATGCTGCTTGAGAAGGAAATAACGAAAAAGAAGTGGTATAGCATGGTCCGGTCCTTCACATCATACTGATACATCATCCTCTTTCCCTGGAAGTAGTAACTAAGTTTAAGTGACGTTAAAAAAATAAAAAACTACTGGGTGTTTGTGGTGAACTGCTATATCTCCATAATTCAAAGAACACTGCCTGCGAAACAATAACATGAAAGAGAAATGAAATAACGTTGCATAAGACTTGTCCTGCTGCTACTCATTTGGTGTGAACCCTAGTCTAGTCTACCTGTTACCTGTTGTATGGTAGATCTTTGTCTTTCCATCGAGTATTGAGTCAAGTTGACTGCACCAGTTGGTCCGGTGCATGTGTATTTACCTCGAGGCAACGGAAGTCAAGGGATTGTGAATATTATTACTACGCATTCATTCCATCCTGTTTTATATAACTTGTGAACTAATAATGCGTCTTCTTTAATGTATGTATATGATTAATACAGAGAAAGGGGTATTGTTTTCAAATGGCCTTCCTTCAGCCTAACATTAACGTAACAGCACCTAAAGTACACTGCATTAACAACTTGTTTCTACGTCCTGTGTTGTTATTACGTAAAGAATTGAGAACGAATCTAAACCCATTATGACATTATCAGTACTCCACCGCAAGTATTGTTGAAGGCATGTTTTCAAAATGCACAGTGGACTTGTGAAGAGGATATTTGTTAACGAAAATATTAAGGTACACCCCAATATAATCTAATAGGTAATTTTGATAGCATTTGTGTATGCAAAAAAAAGTTACTTTGCACGTCCTCGTCCTGTGCTCACACACAAACAAGTACAGTCGAATTTGTAACAGGAGTCGCACGTAATTCTCATTGTTGCTGGCTTGTTGATTGTCTTGTCAGAATGAGAATGGTTTTTTAGTTGGAATCAGTTCATTTATTTACCTGGTCTTTACACTACGGTTCATTTCATTGGTGAGGTATTTGCAGAACAAGAGTTTAGGTTTACGTGGATAAATTGCCATTCACCATTGAGCATGCATGCACTGCCATTTCATATGAAGACTGAGTTGGGGTTTGGTTTGTGGTAACAATTTTTCATAAGACTATTTTGTTGCATGAGTGCCAAACATGTTTCTATTATTCTGTATGTATGTAGTTATTACGTGACTGCAAATTAATCCCACTTTCGATTTCATTCAACCCTTTTCAATACAATCATTATATTTAGTGTATTTACCTGCATAAAAATAAGTGATAAAAATAGAAGTCTCCAGGAAGTGATGTTTTCATAACCTGTTGTGATATAATTGGATACATTGTAATTCTCGCGTTTCTCGTCATGCAGGTGTATGGACGCCAGGTAGCACAAACACAGACTCGCAACCAACTAGTCCTCAGAAACCAGTGAACAATGTAGCCAGTAGTAGTTGTAGTGATCTGCCCAATTTGGAAGAAGGTTCTGCTATTCCTCCAGTTTGGACGCCTCCAAGTGCCCCTAGTCCTTCAAGTCAGAGAAAATTTCGGCCTGTAAATTTTAACGTGCCTGGTTCTCCAAAAAGCACTTCTCCGCGGTCTCTATCGTTGGTAAGTATTTCTAGATAAATTCATATTTTATTGAACGTAATGGAATTATTTTGCAAAGAGAAGTCAATTTCCTTTTCTTTGAAACTTGCAGGATCGTTCTAACTCATCGCCGCAGCTACCGACTAGACATCTTCAGCAGGAATCGCTTCCGCTCCAACTGCAAGCAAGTTCATCATTGACAGAACAAACTTTAGTAAACCAGCAACAGAAGGAGATTGTTAGTAGTCCAGACCAGAACGATAACTCAAGTAGATCCGATTCCATTTTTCAGACATCGTCTGGATCTACGAGCGTAACGCTACACCCAAATAGCAGTAGTCAGTCAACAATAAGCTTGCCAAAATACCAGAGCCCAACTGTAGTACTTCTTCAGAAAGCCAGAGGTAAAACTATTACTAAATCGAACAAGCCTTTGGGTTGAGAAGTTATTCTCAAGTGGTATTCAAATGAAAATGAAGATAAAGACGTGAAAAATGGAACCACATGCGTTTAAAAAGCCACAAAACACTCCCAATACAATATATTTAAGTTAGCTTAAGGAATTTGAGTGTCGAATTTCTGATTGAAAAATAGCTTTTAAATCTCCAATTTCCTGAAAAACGAGATACTGAGTTTGGGATGGATATTGTGAAGTAGAATGAAAATGGGTGGCATGTGTGTGTGGGATATTTTTAGTCATCAATTCAAGACTCAAATTCATTTTCTGATTGACATTTCCTGAATGAATAGATGTTTTCAATTGGCAGGTTTGCAAATTTTTGAGTAAATAATATATGGTAATGATGATGCTTTTTTGCAACTTTGTGGCTACGGTCTACTATAGTACAAGGTTTTTGTAGGGATTTATGATGATGCGTACATGTGCGATGAATGAGATTTTTGTGTAGGATGGTCATGAAAAGAACATTTTTAGTCTGTTTGAATGCTGCAGGTGTAGTTTTAAAAATATGAGCAGACATATTTATTCAGAATATCCAAGTCAAGGTCATCTTTAGGCAACTAGTTAAATGACTTTCTTTCTCGGGTTTTTGAGAAACCCATTTGCAATAATTTTTAAATAATGTTTTTTGCAGAAGGACAGTTGCCAAAAGGTGCACACTATTTGGAACAACCGCAAAGAACTCCAACATCTGTACGAAGAACTGCTGAAATAAATACTAGTTTCAAAGACGTTACGGATAGTAAATCAATATTTGGGCCTGGTTTGCACTCGAGTAGTGCCGGACTGACTCTAAATTTGGAATCAAATGCTCCATGTATGTTAAGACAGAACAACATCTTTTAATTCAATGCTTCATTTAAAAATGATGATATATAAGGTTTGATTTTTTCGTTTTCCCTTCAGTACGAGAAGCGACTACTAGTAAAGTTACGGAACGTGGGACCAAAGAATTTGAAGGAATAGGTCCAACTACTCCTGAAGGTGTTCCAATTGCAACTAAACCGGTACAGCTCAAGAAAAAATATTATTATTATTGTAAAATATAAAGCTTTGAAAATTTATAAGAGGTAAGTTTATTTTAAAATTTAATGATTTCTTGATTAGGCGATTCGAAGTGAACAGCAGCATCAATGGTACAAACGTATGTATGAGTCGCTTCATGTGGAACGACCACAAAGGAGAGGTAAAACTTTTTATGTTGCTCCCACAAAGAAACATTAATTGATTATGTAGTTTTGGACTAGGTATAGTTTTATTTATCCATTTCACCCTCCTCATCTACGCTTCCAACACAATTGTCCCAAATAATATGAATGTTTAAATGTTTTACTCATGTTGAAAGTACCTGAAATTTTTATTTGTGTACCCATGTCACAATGAACCGAATGAATTCTTTCCCGACCCCTGAAAATGTCCACAATGACTTGAAATGAATGATTACTGGACGCGTCCTTTGGTTGGACTCAGATTTTATGACAGTGAAGTACAAACGCAAAGGTGATTTGTGTATCCCCTTGTTAATTACTTTTTGTTGTTAGTGTCCTCTGTGTGCCTATTCACGAGTGTTTTCACTTTGTCATTTGTGTTGATTAACATAACACAATTACTAAGGAGTTGCCCGATTCTGATACCACTTGCTTTTGATTTTACTACTATTTCGTAACTTTGTTTCCTTGTGTGTGCTTTTAATACATAATATTTTAGACTAAATGAGTTTGTGTTTGCCTACAGGACCTCCTCGTCAACTTCATGGTGGTGGACAAAGTGCAGGACACTATTCAGAACCTGAAGGTTACGAGTCAGATACTTACGCTTACAAGTATGCTACATTAGACAGGAGAAAGCTTCGTGATAGATACTCAGAGTCGACGGATTGTTTTTCACCAAGTCCATCAACACCTAACTCAATTTTATCACCAACTTCAGCTGCTCCCCCTCCAGGCGTCCGTTTCACACCCGGTCGCATTGAAGACTACACTCCAGGAAATTCTTGTGTCATTGCAAAAGAGATTAGAAAACATAAGCCTACATTGCAGTGGTAAGAAATGTCATTAAAATTATTTTAGTAAGACATTTTGCTTAGACTCAACTCACTCTAGCTAAACTAATTTTATTTGTGATGTTAACTGCAATAGGGCACTTGGGTCGAGAGATTTGGGCTACGAAAGTGATTCAAATCTCATCATAAGGAGACGTCAAGAAGAAGAAGCAGAGTTCAGAGGCATAAAATCACCTCCACCGCCTCCTTTGAGTCCTGCTGAACAGCGACAAATCTACGTTGAAATTCAAAAGGGAGGAGAAGTTCCACTTCAAGGTCTCCGAAAACTTGCACCAGAAAGGCCCAAAGGTAAGATTGTTTCTAAAGCATTCTTTCATTATAGGATGACATCAACACTACTTATTGTAACACAAATTATTAGAAACACCTTAGTTCACAATTTTGATTGCTTGTATTTCAGTTCTAGTTTAGTAAACCTTACTACAATGCTTAAGCTGGTGAAATTAGCTTTACATGGCTTATTGCTTGAGAACGCTTTTAAAAAACGATGCTTCACTACTACCCCTTTTACTCACCATACTCGTTTAACAAATAACTAATGTCAATTTGAAATGGGAATGCCAGGAATGGCAGTGTTGGAATGCTAATTCTCAATTAACTACTCGATCTACATTATGCTGCGTTAAAAAATAGTTCAAAGCTTTACGGTTTATATTTTATACGTTGATTAACTGGGAAGAAGAACCGTGCGTACAAAATTAACAATTGAAAGTTAAATAGGGATACTTAGTTTGTTGGCATATACCTTTACGATTTAATTAAAATAATTTCAACTCATGTGTGGGTGTAAGAAATATTCTATAATGATATGTCAAGTTAAATCTCATCACTACACTGCACTACGCGTCATCATAACATATTGAATATTGATAGCAATAAGCAAATACAGCACTGCATAAATATACAAAATGTGATGGAGCCAGGAGATATGAAAATACGAACCTAACTCTGCAAATTAAGTTACAATGAGTATTATTCAACGTGAGGACCTCTTCAATCGTTTGCACCTTTCCGCATTGCACTCTCTATATCACTACTTTCTTCTCACTGTTATTTCCTACGGTTGAGCAAAGGGGGTGTTTAGATGACCTGTAATGTACAGACTACTCCTACTCTTCCGAAGCCGCCGAAAATGTCGTTACACTTTCCACTTTTATGCATATGAAAATCGTCCTGCAGTACATGGCCGCAGTAGAATTTTCATCCGGGTAAATATATTCAACTCTTTCACCTATGTATTTTACTTTTATAAGAATATCAATACCTGTCTTCTGGTGGAGGGTTCTAACTCATATGTCCTATATTTCTCAGTCGTGGGCTATTTCATAGTAGTAGAAAGTTAGAAAACAAATTATGAATTATATATTTCCCATATATACAAATCCTTAGAGTCCTGGCTTAATCTCATTCGCCTCAAAGTAAGGAGCATGCCAACCTTAGAAGACATGAAGAAGTCTATCCCATTTAGTCGGGGACGGTCTGGATCCCCAAGAAATTATCGATCCGGAAGTCCTGTTTGCAAAATTCCTCCACCTAATTCAACAGTGGCATTAATGCAAGAAAGGATTCAAGAGAAGATAAGGCGTTCAAACTCTGATCTGAGTCCCCGTCCCACTGCATCATTTCGTACAAGGTACGGTTTGTCAGGAGTGGATGCATCCCGAATAATTCACACGGTCCGTTCCACAAGTCAACTCCGTCGAGCTGGATCTTCCTCAATCCCAATTAGATCTCGAGATCCCAGCGTGGAAAAACTGCGAGTGTCCTCGCCCGAACTCTTATCGCCCCGTGAGGTGAAAAAAGCAATGCAAAACTCTCACCGTTTGTCAATTAAGCTGGAAGTAGTCAAATCATCACCATCATCAACCAGCAACAAAAGGGGAAAGGAGTCCGGAGGAACAAGCACTAATGAAGGGAAAAAGTCAGGCTTAAGAAAAAGTTCGAATGGGAAGCATTCTTCTCGGAATTCTACATCCGCATCAACTACAACAAGTACAAAATCTAAATCCGTGAAAATATCGGATAAAGTTTTGATAGAGAACAACAACTATCGCACCATTACCAGTATTAGCAATGGAAAATCCGGCAGTAGTGCTTCACAAGCTAATGAGTCTTCTCACACTGCCAATGGCACTCCTGTCAAACCTCCGAGAAAAGTTAAGTCCAAAATTTTGGATTCTTCATACACTGAGCAGACTGCAAGTGAAAAGTCGACCCTGCAAGGTGGAGGGGGAGGAAAGGTTCACAAAGTGAGTAAAATGTCACCAGTAGCATCTCGTCATGCTAGTTGTTTATCTCCTCACACATCAAGACCTACATCTCCAGGAAGTGGACTGTCATCTGCAATATCGGTTTCGAATAGTAGTCTAAATACTTCATCAACAACCATAGCCACCAAGTCTGGCTCAAGTAGTGAGAAAATAACAGGGCCCAGTGGGAAATTCTCTGCTGCTCCTACTTCCGCATTACACGCTGCAGCTTCACATGATTCAGCTGCGAGGCATTCAGTAACAAGAAAGAAAGTTGGTTCTAATGGGGAAAGCACAGCAACAAGTGCAGTTTTATCCTCAGTAAAATCCGGCATCAACAACGCAGGAACAGCAAGAAAATTGATTCGTGAAATAGGGGAAAGAAAGCAAGGAAATGGAACTAATCGGATTAGCTTGTCATCTGGGAAGAATGATCGAAAAAGTCCAGAAAAAGAAAAGCAACCGTCGACAGCAAAATCTTCAAAAGGAACAACAAGTACAATAACAACAGCGGGCGTTGGCGTGAAACAGAAAGATAGTAGTGGTGGTGTGACCAAAGGAGGAGAAATGCCTAGTAAATTTAAAAACCCGTATGCCACAACCAATGTTGACATCAGTCAAGAGAAAATTGAAAGGGTTTTTGTTGAAGAGAGAGTGAGAAAGGGAAGGCACGATATAAAATCGAACTCGGATATTGATTTACGGGAAGAAACCATCATAAGCAGCAGCACAACATGCCAAAATGGAAAGCAAAATGTATTAGAACGGGACGACGAAGAAAGATCTTTGGGTTATTGGACCATTCCACCTAGAAGAGGACGAGAAGTTTCTCCAAAGCTAGGCACTATTTCATCCTGTCTCGAGAGACCCATGAGCCTTTTTGCTTTTAGATCTTTACCTGCTTTGACACCGTATTTGACAGAAACGAAACGTGTCTCCGAGTCACTCTTCCTAACAAAACAACAATCTCACCAGATTCCTATGGTTAGACATACAAAAACTTCGGCTTTGCGAGAAAGACTTGCACGCGAGCCTCCGGCTGCTTCATCAACTCTCCTTTCTCCGAAATCAGGAAATGATGCTAATGCAAAATTACGAACAATAAGTAGAGGGAAAATTATTCGTAGCGTCTCATGCCTTACTTTAAAAGAGAAATTGATAAGGGATTACACCTACACAAATTACATTTTAGAGCTTCAGCATGCACGAAAAAGATCACCTAGATTTCTCCAACTTCATCGTCTTTACTCAAGTCTAGAACGCTTAGGGCAACTTGAAAGATCCACATCTCTTTATGACATTCCAGTTCTCAGCGCTGAGAAGCAGTTGGATTTCGACGCATGGTGGAAAGTTCGTAACCGTCTTCGGGTGGAAGAAGAAATGTCTAATATTGTGAATCAGTTAATGATGGCACAAAAGAACCGAGAGTTTTTCTTCCGCCCCAAGTCACCAGAAGCTGTTAGATGGCGAGGGGATTCCGCATTAAGATGCAAGCAGTGGAATATTGATGAGTTGAGACACTTTTTGTTGACAGGAGAACTTCTCAAGTCCAATCACACTTCCGCATCTGATCTCCATAAAACTGCGTGGCGGGGTACGAGTGTGAAAGAGGTAGCGCTTAATATGGAAGTTGCATCATTGTCCAAAGCTGATTACTACTATTACAGGGATAAAGCTGCTGAGTACACCAGAATGCCTGCATTACGTCGTGCCTTCTCAATGAGCTCCACTCTCTCGGATGATCAAAAGGAAAAGATCAAGTCAAGGCTGGGTACGCTTATCGTTAAAAAGGAGAAAGGGGAAGTGGAACTTTCTCCGGAAAGAAAAAATGGGACGATGGTATCAATAAGGACGAGCAGAATGGGGTTTGCTCCCTCATCAAAGAGAGCTACCGCGGACTCTGATACAGATCAAGTTGTTGGGATAGATGGGTCTTTGACGGAAACCGCAAAACGTCAACTGTCCAAAACATTAAGCGAGGAGTTTCAGGAGAGAAAGATGAAAGAAAGGGAAAACATTCGGTTTGTTGAAG
Source organism: Orchesella villosa (assembly GCA_036850725.1). Classification (NCBI taxonomy): domain Eukaryota; kingdom Metazoa; phylum Arthropoda; class Collembola; order Entomobryomorpha; family Orchesellidae; genus Orchesella; species Orchesella villosa. The sequence goes on along the minus strand of JAANSM010000045.1, from coordinate 47,464 downwards.
GCTCTTCGGGTAATATGATGATAAAATCTTCGGGAGAGTCGGAGTCCGACTCTTCCATCAAAACTGTTATTCACGTACCAGTTTCCACCAAAATGTTATTGAGGAAATGCCAAGAACAGGAGGCCAATCTAGCTAAAGCCAAAACTCCAGTTTATAGTGTCTATTGTACAAAAGGTGTTCCATCAAAAGTTAGTTTTTTTGAAACTTTCCACAAAGACTCTAATAATAACAAAGAGCCCATTGTTATTGCCCCATCGGAAGCCAAGATTGTGAAGACAAAGAGCTATTCAGAGAGAATTAATGGAAAAGATAATAAAGATCAGAGTACTGTCCCAACGACGACTTTTTCCCGTCCCAAGAGCCCAGCCAAAGGAAGCCCTTCGGCGAATGCTGGCAAGGCTGATGTATTCACTAAAAGGTCAAGATCAGCAACACCTGAAAAGCGGGGATATGACAGCAGGTACATGTCCCACATCAATGTAATATCCAAATTGGCATCCCTTCTTCTAAAAAAGGACAACACTTTAAAAAATCTAGTGCAGCGAGAGGTATTTGAGCGAGATAAAGTAGAAAGGCTCCGTTTAGTCAATGCGGGTGAAGTGGACAGACTCAAGAACTATTTTGAAGATCACGTTTCCGGGGAATATGATTCTAATTTCCATCCGGAAATAAGCCTCTTACGCTGTTTATTTTGTTCTGATCCAAATCTCGCTCGGCTTACGGAAAAGTTTAACCTCGGATCAAATAGTGCACACAGACGATGTGCGAGTGCTGATATATTCAAGGAAAAATTGGACTACTTTGAAGGCAGAGAGAGGGATCGTATCAAACCAGATGGGAAAGAAAGCTCTCCAGTTCACTCCCGTTCTCCAGAGTTGTACTTCAGCTCTCGCTCGCGGAGACCAATTTACCAACCTAGTTCCACACCAAATATTTGTCAACCCACTTTGACAGCCCATTGTTTTCTAGAGTCCCCTACAAAGTCTATGGAATTTGACACTTCATGCTATAGCTCAGATTTTTCAGGGAATTATTGGGATTACCATTCAACTTCTCCTGCCCCATCTTCCACAACTGCTGCTCCGTACTCTTCTCCAACATCAACAGCAGCTGCTGCTCATGTGGCACTTTCTGGTGAACCTAATGCCAAGTCAAACAGGGAAATTAGCTACTCAAGTGTTCCACCTCGAATTCTAGAATCCCGTGTCCCACCAAATGCTGCCCCAATATCAATAAATACAAATACAAATCCTATAATCTCAAACAAAGCAACTTCCACAGGAACTATTGAACAAGATGCCAGAAGAAACTGGAATTTTGATCCAGCTTTACATCAACCAAAGTACAGATATGTTCCTCAGCCACCAATCATTGAACCAAGACAGTATTACGGTAGTGGCCATTTTGCACGAATGGGCTCAGCTTCAGCTCTACAGCCTGGATCATTACCGCCCACCCTCCAACCACCACCTATTCCACCCCCGCCAATGCAACATTATCCTGGAAGATTAGCGAAATCGGAAAGTTTCCATATGTCATCTTCTCACATGACCCCTCAGATGTACAGAAGTGTTCGTCAATGGAATCCCAACGTACGAGGACAATCAACAAGAGGTGATGAACCAAAGGATGATTCTTGCATTACTCTGTATTATTATTACGGTGTTGTGTAGACGTAGTATGCATCCACATAAAGGAAAATGATGGTGCATTATTGTTTTTAAAACACCAATATTTTTTATCAGCTTTCGAATATTTTTTACACGAGCCGGGATTGGCAAAACATGAATATCTATGCTTCTTCTAGCTTAAACTTCCGCTGTCTTTGACGGTTCTCGTAATGAATTAAACCGATATTCTTCTCTTAGGGCCTGTTCGCGGTTTGCAGACTACTGTATGACAATTTGTCAATGCAAACCATGTGAAGATGATGCATGATTGAGGCTATTCTACAACGTTTCTTCTTCCCTCTTCACTTCTTCATTCGCTTTAAAAATGACTATCTTGATTGTATATATTATATTTCATTTCGATTTCTAACTGTATGTACATAAAATATAAATTAAGGTTTGGTTAATGGAGTGCGTTGTACAGGTGTGGTTGTGGTTGAACTGTAGACAGGGATATATTTCATATTATATGATATTATTTTATCGAGTTAAGATTAATGATGTACACATGTACGAGCACACGAATGAATTCTTGCAACGGCGGTCTCGATCACATTTACTTTTGAGACAGACTTGCTCCTCTTGCCAAATACAGTTCTTTGCCTTTCCAATGAGACTTTTCTAATCCTTTGATTTAAGAAGGATTCAAACTCTGAACTGAACTGAAGTTCAGCAACTGCCACGGTCGGGTTTTTTTCGGAAAGGGCAATGGATATACATATACCTCACATATATGCTGTTATTTGCTATTGAGTCTTTCTCCTAATGAAGATTTATAACATAAGATAATGTGTAGAATGTATATTCATATGTGAACATGACGCGTGTATGTGTAATACTATAAACTTTTTAATGTGATGGGAGACATGTGTATTTGTGGTATTTCTTACTAACTCCATAGACAGCGAGAAAAGGATGCTGTGCAAGTTCTCGTGTCGCAATAATTTTTCGCTTGTGAAATCTGTCTTTCTCTCGGGCTTCCTTGCTTAAATATTCTTATGTATGGGGTTTACTAATAAAAAAAAGTTTAGACAGTTAATGATTATAAAAATGTTAGCAAGTATATCTTATCTCAACCCTATTTTATGAACTTATGTATATATTCCTACCAAAATGCAACACTAACAGATTTGAGTTTGTTGAGGGACAGCTTCTGCCCTTGTAAATTTGTACATACAGTACGAACTCGGTGTATAGACTATTTGTACATAAATATATAGTATGCATAAGATACTACTTCATGGGAAATACTTATTATGTCGCAATACAGTTTTAGTTAAAAGTGCTTGAACTTTACTGACGGAGATTCGGTTGGTCTTCTTGCATCAGACTTTTTGGTTTGAAATACTATCAGGTTTTTGGATGGGTATGTTTGTATATAACGTTGTAAATACATATATGCATATTATTAAATCCAAATATCTTTATGGATGATTTCCTTTTTCCATCTGCTTTATTTGTTGAAATGTAAAAAGTTATTAAACGAGATACCGTTGATTCGTGCCTTGTTTTTTATTGGATGCGTGGTATGTGGACTAATCTGTAATGCAAATACTGTGGCCTGGTCTAATAATACTATGGTGCTGCATTTAAAACGATTTCTTCGCCTTTCCCACAAACTTTCAGCCGATTTCTAACCATCTTCCTTTCCCTCAGTTTCTGGTGGTTATTTGTGTGAACCCACGAAAGAGTAAAAGTGTGTGATTAGTTCTTTTTATTATTATGGGCTTTTCTGGGCTATATTGGCATGATTGAGTTTGAAAGCTATTACGCATGAAATACTCCAAAAGAAAACAGTTTCTGAACTGAAGCCATTAACGGGCGACAAGCAATAAAATAAACAAAGAGAGCGCCGCTGTCCTGTGCTGCCTTTTACTAACAAATGCTTACACAGTGCAGATTAAACATGAAGGCAAATGCAAGTCAGCTAAAAAAGCCATAATATTAATATTATGACACTCAACTGAAACTGCTACTAAACCTACAAAATCCCTGCAAGCAACTCTTCCAGATTACATGGCATTATTCCCCAATGACCATTTTGACTTGTCAGTGGAGAATTCTGAAGAGTGCGACTATTATCAAAAACATGAATTAACCGTGGAAATTGAAGAAAATTGGTTTATCTCATTCGTCCATTCAGAATTTCATCACGGCGGACCTCTAACATCGTTATCGTCAGGTGGGCTAGGTCAAAATGTTGGACTTCCTCTCCAGAGATCAGCGTCTCTTAACTACGCTCATCATCGTTCGTCAACAAATAGTAATAATATTCAACAAAGGATAGCATTCACTTCGTCGACTACACCTAATTCTTTTGGTGCTACCAATACTACGTCGACTGATATTGACAGTCAGATACGGTTGATTGAAAGTCAATTTGACAGCAATGAGAACATTGCAATGCAACATGAGGCACTGCACTCTGTTACCAACAATTCTGTTAGTGACGCTGTCCCTGTTGCTAGTAATTCTGCCGATCCCGCTGCTCGTAGAATGCTGCAGATAGAGAGTGCTTCATCATGTAAGTGAGCTGACGAATGAGAAATTTGTTTATTTCTTTTTGTATGTAATGTATATACTATTTTAGTCTGGGATGGAAATTCTTGAGATGCCCTCGGAAGCAAAATTTTTGATGTTATAGCATGCTTGGAATTATTTTCCGATTGTTTTATAAGTATCATTTGTTCAGGAAGCCGGTTATGAAAAAAGTCATGATCTCCATTAAATTTTGTCGAAAAATTCCTTGCTTACATGGTTGAAAAGAATTTCCAACTCGACTCGTTGCATATATTTTATAGTAGTAATTATAATTTGCCGTAGTAGCACATATTTGGCATGACCTTCAAAAGTCATACGTACGTACGTTTTGGCTTTTATGCATCTTAAAGACTGCAGTTTTTAGTCAGTGCATTTTATCACTATAATTTCATCATGTAAGTAGCATTAGTTGTAATTTGAGTTGCAAATTTGATGCATGCTTAAATGTATGCAGTGGTACTCTGGTATGAATTTATCAGAGTTAATAATATTTGAATCAGTTTTTTTATATTTGTTCAATCAATTTGTATTTAGTATAGTCTTTAATATAGTGTAGTAATATTCTTACGATTAGTCAGCATTTTTCTGCTTGTTAAACTGAGGTGTTTATTTTTGATGGTAGCCGTTGTGTTTTTGGAAAGAATAATTGATTGAATGACTGAATAGTAGAAGTTTTCAATTTAATCCATGTTTGTAATCCATACTTTCATACTCATAGTTATGAAAACCCAAGATCGATATTGAATTGTATACTTAGTTAAGTATACTCTTGCTATTATTATCACAAACTTATGTTGGTATTTTGCTATGCGGTGGTAATTCAATAGTAGCAGATATAGTTAATAGATCGGCCCAAAATGCAATTTCACGCTTGCCAGTTTAAGTGTGCACAATGGTTCACATTAACAATCACTTCGACTATCTGTGACACTGGTTTTGGGTATTGGTTTGGGTTTAACCCTTCATGAATAACGTGCTAATGACTTAGAAAAAGTTGTTTTGAATTAATAATTATCCTGCATACTTAAAGATGTACAAAATTTGCAACTGAATATTTATTGGAAAATTGGAAAATTCCGAACGAGGATTTGATTCAAGGATTTAGTTAACTGAATTGAATATTTTTTAAACCTATTTCCATTCTGAGACGTTGTATTGAATATTGTGTGTCATGTGCAAACAAATAGTTTGTTTCTCTATATCAGAAAAGTGGATAGATTTTCTTAAAATGAAGTTATGAAACGTTGAGTCACGATTTCACTTTCTCCGTCTCCGTGTACTCAACCAATTTAGTTTGTTTAGTAGATCACACGGAAAATGTACACAATAAAGTGTGTTTTCTTTTTGTGGAAAAGGCTCAATAAATTTTATTTTTCTATTGAAACTTGACAAACAGCATCCCCCGTAAAGTACGCCGAGTCAGAGGTAAACATCCATTACAGAGCTCCGGTGAGATTTGAGGAGAAGGAGTACATTAGTGAAGACGAGCTACGAAGGAGGCAGGAGATAGCTATGAGAAGATTCTACGAAGAGCAACGACAGCGGAAGTTCCTTCAAGAGATTCAAGACATGGAAAATCGACGGCATATGGATAACTTCACGTAAGTTACAGTTACACGTTACTCTTTTCATATGTGTCTATTGCTACTTGCAGAAAATTTATGCATTATTTACAATGGCTGTTGCTGAGCTTGCCTTGAAGAAGTTTCCTGCGTGGAATCCCAAACGTGCTGTTGAATTTAAGAATGACAGATCGTTTTTTTCATGTTAAATGATGTTTTCTAGTGGTGGCCTTGCAGTAGATTTTCTTAAAAGAAATAATTAAACTTTTTCAATGCTAGCTCCACAAATCAAAGATTAGAGTTGAATTAGATACAAATGTATTCAACGTCAGCATTATAACATAATGATAATAGTTTTATAGATAATGAATTTGTACGCATGTATTTCTTCATTCGGAACATCAGCTCATTTCATTTATGAGACAGTCTTGCCGGTCTGTTTTTAGTAGTTTAATGACAGAAAGACTTTTGTTATACTTTCCAATTTGTGCTGATGATATATCCATAAATTTTTATTCCATTGACGCAGGTAAAAGCCTTGGTTAGTTATATATATACTACATGTGATGTGACGTGAATTGCACTTGATTCGGAATTCTGGTTAACTTTGTTTTCCTTTCAAAAGACGTTGTCCCAAAAACGTTAATTAGAAAAATGCTCAGATGATGAAAGCAAATGCAACTAACCATTAGAAGGAAGAGCTTTTACATTAAATACATTGTTTACCATTAGAAAGTACCATCTTAAGAAACAAAACATTGCTGACGTTTATGTTGACTTGTTTTCCAGGCCATCTCAGAAATCACCAATACCTTTAAATAGGTACGATGACGTCATTGATGAGCTTCCAAAAGGAAGATGGAGAGAAAAGACTCCAGAGTCGAAAACAGGAGCTAGAGCACTGTACAATTTCCAGGCACAAAATCCAAGGTAAATATCTATATTCGTCTCTAAATGTTATGACATGTATGGGTTATTTTTACGTAGCACATAATCAAACATGGTTGCGTTGTGGAGTGCCGTGTGCCCAACCTTTACTTTATAGTTCTTGAATGCGTGTGATATATGGTTTGTTTTGGCTTTCATCATTATGAACGGGAACTGCACAAACAGGTTTTCAATTTCAGCTTAAAATGTCAATCCGGAAAATGCATTACCTACCCATGAAGTCGACGTCAATGCCGTCGTGCTCAGTTTATTATGTGCTGCTACTTTCACTTACACAAAATGTATGTTGCTTTTGACATGAGCAAGAAAGTACATATGTTGTTGAGTGTTGTGTAAGTGAAAGTTGTTGACGACAGTGAGGAGGAAGCAATTAATGTCATTTATTATTGGCTTGTAGGGAGCTGAGCTTTCGCAAAGGAGACATCCTGTTCGTTCGCCGAAAAGTGGATTCAAACTGGTATGAAGGAGAGCACAATGCTGCTGTGGGAATATTTCCGTGCTCTTATGTTGAGGTAAAGCAGCCATTATTTTTCTTTGTGCAAAAAAAAGCTTTTTTCCAGAGTCTTTAATCCTTTCTGATTCATTAGTGTACCCTATTGAGCTTCACATATGTTTTGTAAATATATACGTCTTTAAGTTAATACCGTTCCACGCTTTTGCTAAGGTTTTGTATCATACCTGGTTAAATTTGTTAATGTGGATAACAACATTTTTGTAACATCATCTTTGTAATATCTTGCATAAAATCTACTGGAATAGCTAGGAACGTTAAAAACTAAATTATTAATGGTTTGATTTTGACTTCGAGCTAACGCTGACTTGGTCTCCGTTTCAACTATAGTAGGGGCTCTGGTGATACTTTTGAGTACCACATTGGTTTGGGGTCCCAATCCATAAGGTTCAATCCGTTGCACATTGAGAAAGTACGACCCTCTGTTCCTGGAAAACAAGTAGGGGACAAATACACATGACTTTTTGCGACGATTCAGTTTGTTGGAACGATTCATAGCGGCTCTACAATACTCAATGCATCGTATTCGGAGCACATATATCACATTAATCTTTTCATTAATGTGGATGAGGTAGAGGGACAATATTTATCTCTGACAACAGTGATTTACAACATTTTTTGGAGGCTTCTTCAAGCCTTTGACTTACTTTCTAGAACAATGCTCTCCCATGAATGCCATATCATCCCCAATGCATTCGCATTGATTTCTCGTGAATCGCTCCCAACTTTCACATCTACAGCTAGGGAAGGCGAACGGTGATCCAATCGACTCAGCAAAGTAAAATATTCCTCTTTCATGACTGCAGTAGAAATCTATTTGCAAACATTGGAGGAAGAGAAAAGTTGAGGCATATATATATTTTTTTAGACACAGGTACAATGTACCACGTAAATCAGAGTGGTTATCGCAGCCATAACTTGACTGACCTTTAGCTGTGGCTGGTGTTTTAGGAGGACAACTGGGTTGTCTGGATCCTCCTGCAGGATAAAAATCTACATGTCCTATAGCTTCTTTAGTACCAAGATGGGCTTCTTGCCTGGAGAAAAAGTTGCCTCCATCAACATGAATCACATCCACAAAGCGAGCATCTGCCTTGTCTAATCTCCGCTTAGGATTGTAGTTATATGGCTTCGCATAGAAAGGACCGGCAGGATCAAGCCCTAGACAATATTTTGTTTTACATGACAAATGAGAACTGAAAAGCAGAAGGTGCCCAGTTGGCGTAATAATACCGATGCAAACCTGTGATTCTCCCAATTCGACCACCAAGCCGTTTTCCAGCTAGTCCGGCCACGTGAGCCCCCCATGAGTGTCCAATTAAATGGATGGATTCAAGGGGTGTTCCATGGTTGTTTAAAAATATAAGGAAGTTAGCTAATCTTTCTGCTACAATGTACTCTCCATTATTCGTTACATAGTTTGTGTGCGCTGCTAGAATGGTCCAATCCACCAGAATGAAATTGACATCTCCAAAAGTTATGTAGGCATCTCGTAAATACGCTGTTTCTTTGTCAAGCCGTTTTTCATTTGATCTATGATTTGATCCATGAAGAAAGATCTTTGTAAGCCGACGGTAGTCAAAGTAGCTGGAATACAATGAGCGTCTTTCCCACACACGTATTTCCTGTGCCAAATACGGGTTTCCTCTGCAAAAATGACAATTAATGTTAATACAGTGGATATGTGTATTATATATATCGAATATGTGAAGTTCTGGCGTAAAATACTACCTGGTCCACAAGCGGAAGCGAATCCCATTGTTTATGTCGTATATTCCATCTCGCACAAATCCATTGTTGGTCCTCCTAACTTGTTCAAAATCGTTGTGAACCATAAACTCACCGGGACCTGCCAAATAATGTGACGATGTTTAAACAATTTACAATTATAGAACAAGTTAAAATAGATGAGATGACTGCAGCACATACCTATTTTCAAGTTCATTAAATATGACAGAAGAAAAGTCAATAGTGGTTTCACAATCATTCTTAACAGCGATTTGCAATGGCAAGCGAACTAAAAAAATATCCGACCCAAGCGAAGGTCTGACTAGTAATGCACGTTTCAGAACTTTTTATTTAAGAATAACGAACAAAAAATGGTAAAGCTTAAACATTCACTTTCGTAAATTCCAGCATACTTCATGATAATCTTCCTAATTTCCGGAACCAATCACCCGCAATAACTATGTATTTTTTCAGTTCCTTAACCTCACCAATAACTCGTAATTCAAAGTGCAATGCAACGTCTTGAACTCCAGAAACAAGCAAAAGCAAATTCTGCTTTAGCTGTCACGCGAGTTCTATTCCATCCAGCGTTCATTCAGGAATTCTAGTTACTAACTAGCATCATGATTTACTTGTGTTGGCTGTGTCCATATTGTACTTTAAGAACCTCCAGTATAAGTTACTATCTAGTTACTTATGCGCCACATGCTCTGATGTGGACTCGAAACTATTCCATGAGAAAAAAAGTTGTGTTGGAATTAGAAGGAAGGTGATGGTTATGATGTAATATAAGAATAGGGAAGAATAAGTTTTTCATATCAGAGCATAATTGTAGCTAATACACGTACACGTTATGTATACAATGGAGACATGCGATGCGATGCATTAGATGACTCACACAATGCCATTTCTTGTCATATCCATTTTTATGGATTTTGACGGATCTCGCCCTTTGGCCTGCAAGTCTTGATTGTGATCATGACCGTGAATTGTTTAGAGAAGTGCTTGTGAGGTACTCGTGAGAAGTTTTTATTGCTAACTTCCTTTGTTGTTGCTTAATAGACCTTCAAGTCGGGCCAATGTTATGTTGTGTTCCTTATGTATAATACATAATGAGAAAATGAAATAATAACATGTTCGTATCCGCATGTACTCTTAACAATGAGGGAGAGATTAAATTTCATGAATCAGGAAAACAAGCACACAAATCATCAATAGACCAATAAAAATTGCAAGTTTAATTAACCTTTCCCCTAAGATTCGTTACCCTTTTTGCATGTATGAGACTCATTAAAATTAGGAGAATTCTGCAGCATCTGAACTGAGCTGAGATGGCAAGGTCTCGCTCATACTCAAACTCAAAGTAAATTCATTTACTTATGGTCGCGGGGAGCATTGAAGGAACTAATTTTCGCAATCCTCTCTTGCAATTTACTTATAATTATTCTCTACTCTCGCAGGTAATTCCTGGCTATGACGTCGGACGAGCCACGCCACGAATTTCTACCGAAGGACAAGCAAAGGTTCGATTTAATTTCACAGCAGCCTCTCCAGCAGAAATGTCAATAATCAAAGGGGAAACCGTGGTGCTAACAAGAAGAGTAGATGCCAACTGGTATGAGGGGCGAATTGGATCTCGTCGGGGTATCTTTCCAACCAGCTACGTTCATGTTTTAAAGGAACCAGGCTCCCTGGAATTAACATCTTCATCCTCCAAGTCACCAAAGCCAATAGGAGCTCCAGCAGCCCATAGCCTTGTCACGCAAAATGGTGGTGGGATCTATAGTACATCAAGGCATAGCTATAAACCCAATGAATACTCACTCAGCACTGATTTGTCAAATGTGAGTTTCCTTTCAATATCGTTTCTTAATAATATTAGCGGATGTGTCATGTGTGCTTAAGGAAGAAATCTATGCTGAGGTTGAGCAAAAGGTACTCTTGTCTTGCCTTGGGGTATTTCGTGTCTCGTGTCATATCGCTGTTGTACCTCTACAATCTTTATCACCATCGAAAACATGTTTCTGATAGTCATCAGTCATATTCATCACATCACCATAATCAGTCTTGCCACATCAGGGCTTGCAAAAATATATACAGACATTCTATAGACGTTCGTTTCAAGGGAGCTTTATATAATAAATGTTGATGTTTTACCCTATTTTGTTTGACATACTTCCTGCTGAGGGATTGGATGAATCCTGGTTATATATTTACCCGTTTTCATGTGTTTTACTACCAACATGGGTCACTAGTTCAGTTTATGTTGAAACCAGCTGCTTATTGTCTTGTTTGCCATTTCCTTTAGATTGATACTTTCATCACTGCACAGTCCTCCGTTCCTTCAGGTCAACATCATTATCGGAAGGAAAACGCCCTACAGCAACATCAAAATTCTACTAGTAGATCCCAATCTGATTCGGCGAGGAATAGATATGCTCAGAATTTGACCATTGATACCAGAATTGAACCTATTCCGTAAGAAATGTGCTTTTTCTGCAAGTTTATGTGTTTTTCACATTTTCTGTTTTATTTGCCTGCAAATCCCTTTGTCCAAAACCAAAACCATTCCCTGCCGTTGCGCTCGCATTCACTGTATGTACGCACATATTATATGCTCTGCCTCTACTACTTTGCCATTTTATTCCTGAACAAATTTTCAAAGACGAAATCCTAGAGAGATGTGTTTGAAATGGACGGGTGAGGAGTGCACAGGAATAATGTTTGGTTTTCCTTCAGTGCAAACAATACGATGAAATGTTTTTATTCCAAGCCTTTGTACTTTTGGATTGTGTATAAAACTTTTTTTGGGAAATGCCAACCAAAATGCTTTTATTTGAATTTTGTTTGTGTTCACTGTTTACCAATGTTTACTTTGCAGAGTCGACGAACAAAATCAGTGCTTGCAAAAATTTTCCTTGCACGTTTATGTTTTGTATGTGTTCCATGCAGCATATAATATAGCTCTTTGATATACAGAAAGCCTTTGATTTGAATATAGTTTGCCAAGTGATGGTTTTATAATTTCATGTAACATTCCAAGTTTGCTTAAACTTTGTGCATTTGAACTCAAAGACAAGGGTATATCTATAGTCAATCATCAATGTAGTAGTTATATTTATATGTTTTGTAGACACTTTACTATTATATGTGCCGTTTTTGCTCGGTTATTTCCAAACAAATCGTGACTGTGTTGCAAATAAATGAGTTAGAACGAGGTAGTTTTGTTTTTACCCTTGTCTTGTTCAGTTTTTTGTTGGTCATTGTAGGTATAATAATGGCCAGTCTTTTGATGTTTTGTTCAATATATGCTATCACAGAAACAATTAAAATGCTTTTATATTTAATGTAAATCTAGCCATAAAACCTGTTCTATAAATTGTAAAAAATAGTTAAAGAAATGGTGAGAAATTCCAATCAGTAGGCAAAAACGGTGATCGTGTGTCACTTGTAGCATATTAATAAGATTATGTTCATTTGAAAAGTAGGAAGTTGTTTGGGATTATTATTTCATTTTATTTTCCTAAAAGTATTAGACCCAGTGTATTGGAATGCCCCTGATGCGAAATACTACGACGTTACCTGTTCTATGCGTATAATATCACACAAACTTCTCCAAACAATATCCCCACCAGTCTCCAATGCCCATTAAAAATAAACTGTTTAATGATACAATTTTGCAAAATGAGTCTTTTTTCCCAAGAGCATCCATCCAGAATGACGCAAACTTTTATCTATGTTTGTTAATCTATATAGAGCTCTGTGAACAAAAAGCGGTCTATCGAGTTTTGTCAGGGATTATATTTCTTCAATTTGGAAGGAAAAGTTGGAGTGAATGTGATCTGGTAAGAAATAGGGAGTTTAGTAACAAAAGTAACAACTGACTATACGATTACAAGATTCGTAATATAGAGAGGCATGTATAATACGTTTGAAGGTTTAATGCTGTGGAAGTTGTTTTAAGGCTTGCGAGACTTACTCCGCTTTTATTTACAGTAAGAGGGATTTACTGGTGAAAAATTGCTTCTGGTTCAGCGTGATTGCTTCTGTCTATTATTGCGAAACTCTTTCAACTTAAAAACCTAACTTTACTTGAGGAAAATAATCTTCGCATTTACAACAATAACTGGCTATACATCATGAGAAACACTAAATAATTGTTTTTCTATAAAATGTTCGTTATAATTCAACAGGTATAGAGCAGTGTACAACTACAAGCCTGCACATGAAGACGAACTGGAGCTGAGAGAGGGAGATGTGGTACACGTTCTGGAGAAATGTGATGACGGATGGTTTGTAGGCACGTCGCAAAGAACAGGCCTTTTTGGAACATTTCCTGGCAACTATGTTGAACGCATTTATTAACGCAAACGCAACCCTTTTGAGAACTACTGAACGTCCATGAGAATGACTGAAGATGAGCAGACATGGATAGATAAATAGATGAGTTGTCTCCTAGCTGAATTCAATTTAGATCCTTTTTGAAAGACAGGATTAATTTCTAGCTGTAGCTATATATACACGCATATAGAGCATCAACTCAACTTCCTATAACAACTGTATAGACTTTCCTCATGCCTGCAATATCTGGTTCTCACAACGGTTACAACCACAACTCAGCTTTACCAGACAAAAAGTGCATACATGTTTAGATATGTATGTATAGTATAACATATTATGCAATAATGTAGATTACAAATTTTCATTGTGACTGACATCCGTTCGTCTTTGCTATTGTAATCTTGTACAGCTATAGTATCTCCTAATTCGTCATTTAATTGAAAGACATGAAGAGAGTGTGGAAATTAAAATTACCACACCTACTCATTCTTGGCATTAGTGCTTTACTTTAAAAAACAAAGTCTGAAGAACGTATTTTTGCATTTTCAAGTCATGGATAATAAAAACTGTTACATAAAATGAGAAAACATGTAATACAAGGACGTATGAGATGAAAAGAAAGAAGCAGATATATACTACTACACCGCGATTTAATGTTTTGCTTTGAGCTTTAGCTGTTAGCTTTACTAAACATACAAGACATGCATGGATTTCGTTTCATATCAGCAAGAATTCACTTCACAATAGAATCTTATTACTTTATAAAGGCCTACAACATCAGTTGATTTATTTCTAATCCATCAAGGTAAGGATTGAAGGTAATTTTATGTCGAGTCAAGCAAATTTTTCGCTATCGTACTACTTTGTTTTTAATTGTTCTTGTCGTAGTAAAACATATGCATATAGGTAATTCCCACGCTATGTTCAACGAGTTTTAAGGGATTAAACTATAATATATAGGGATTCGTTAAAAGTGTGCTGGCATACTATCTTTGTTTTACAGTATTGAGAGGTTCACATATGAATATGCGTTTTTCAAGTACGCCGTACCGTATAAAAACGAAACTGCTCGAAAGTTTGCAGTTATGGTGTATGTAGGAGGCTGGAGTAAGTGTTTGGTAGGTATTAGATTAGCAGAAATATTTAGGATAGTGTCATATTTTTCCTGTCTTGCCAAAAGTGTGTAGCATATTGATCGGCTGGGAAATTGGCAATAGATGCAGCACAAAAAATCTATCAAAATAATGGCCTTGTTTACCAGATGCCCAATAACATAACCAATGTATGAGTGCTGCAAAGTAAGATTTCATTTTTTCTGTATCTTATCTGCATTTTGTAGATAGAGATGCTAGAGCTACTTAATAATATCGTCAGAATATTTCACACACGTAAGTGAACGTGGTGAACCTCATGTTCAAGGGAAAGGAAACTGCATGCAAGTACATTCATAAAAAACCTCTCAAATGTAATATGACCAGACTGCTGGTGTTGTTGCAAGTGCATTTAAATTCAAATTGACAATGGGTTTCGTAATAATCATTATGGAGAAGCCTTAGGATATATTATGTAAGTGTTTCTTTACTACCTAATATGATAATTATTATAAACGGACTATGGGAATTATTGAAAGTTCAAAGGTCACGGTGCATTATAGTACCTATGTAAGTAGGTTAGGTATATTGCTATTTCGCATTGCACATAGATAGACACATAATGCAGATAGAATGAATACTAAACAATACAAACAAGTTAATTAGTGAAGCGACACGAAAACAACTTTAAGGTTTTAAAAATGTAGGTAATTTTTAAATTGAGTGACCTTCTTATGGCTATTTGTTTTGTAACCAAACGGCATTTTCTGAAAATTGTTATATATGTAGATGACATGCACATTACTAATTATAGGTATAGGTTTAAGATACATGAGCGGGTATTAAAAATAACCACTTGAGAGCAGCTACCATACCAAAGAATTGTAGTTTAATACTGTACTAATATTTAAGTATAGAATTTAATTTAGGAAAGTAATATTTATGTTGACAGCACGCACGTGTTGGGTTGCAATTTGCAATCTTGCGCTAATTATCCAATTTCCAGTCTGCCACATGTGCGACTAATTAGGCCGTTGTTAGTAAATAAAAGTCAGGTGTTCCTTGATATTGCATTGTTCTAAAAATGATCAGGTTTGCAGTGCTTTGACTAAAAAAAACAAATAAAAAGCTTATGTATAACTATGCCTTACACTAGAAAGAAATTTAAATACGCTTTGTCATGTCATAACATATTAAACCACGTAACTTGAGTAACTTCCTCTTTGCCGCATTATGAGCATTATTGGAATTTAGTATGCTAAGAGAAATCTATAGACAGAAAAAGTTGTACAAAATTCTGCACCAAACAGCTTACTTAATGCACTTAACATTGTAGCTATCACTTATATATACTACACTTCTTTCAAAACCAGAATGTAACAGAGTTGAGGAGAACTTACATGCCACGCAGAACTTACTTTCTGCAAGTTTGCCTTCTTGAGAGAAACGAGAAGAATTTTTTATTTGCTTACATAGCCCCACTAGGAACATTATGCCTATCCAGTGTGCTATTCGCTATATGCTGAGTATCACGAATTTAGGGGGATATAAAACATAATAATGCATGACTGAAACACGGTTATTTTGGACGGGTGCCTTGTATTTTAATGTTTGGTGTATTCCCAAAATTTTTGTTTCCAATTTAATATGAATGTGCTGAGAAGGAAATTGGAATGGAGTAAAGTACTGTTACTGACATTATACATTTGTGCTATTTGTAAAATTCTTCACTTTCTCCTATCGAAGTTTAAAGAAAACTGTTACAAATCCCGTTGAAATAAAGTATTACTACTGATGAATGTTATAAGGACCGGTCTATAGTAAAAGTAAGTATGGTACTACTATATACACTATATATGAAATAGTTAAAACTAAAAAAATGTTGAAACGATGATATTATGAATAAAGTTGGAAATTAAATGAAAATTAATGTTCATTCAAAACAATTTATTGTCTCATGAAACAAAATTCATTTTATTTGTCATTCGTTTTCGCGAAGTTGACTTATATCATACAAAACATAACTTTTTATAAATCGGGTGCATCCAGAAAAAGAACTTGTGTTTAATTGTTTGTTGTCCTCTGCCACACCTGCTGAACCACTGGAAGATACCTTTAGATGTAGGAACAATTTCCGCATGCTCGTAATGTTGCTGGGTATAAAGCACTATAATTCGTACATTGGCTCGAGTTGGAGTACAAAGATTAGCTGGATACGTTTTGGACCGCATAAAAATGCATATTATACGAGGTATATATTATATACACTTACTTATGAATGTATTCGTATTACAGAGATTTGTCATAATTCTGGCGAAGGTTTGGGATCAGTTTAGTTTGCTCAGGAGTAATTGGAATGAGATGAGGGCAATCATTTCAAAAAGATGACATATGTTGTGTAACGTTCCTGCGAAAATGTGTACGTCCGCAACTGAGGTGAGGAAATACTGGAACGAGTTATCAATAAGATGGACTGAGGAAGAGCCGCTTCCCACATTACACAATGGTGATGTGCAGCATTGTGAACAAACGTATCTAGAGTGAAATTAAAATGTTACACATTTAAACCGAAACTAGAGTGGTCATACATCATGGCATTACTTGCAAAGTAAAAAAATATTTACAGTCTCGTCCGCTCTCCCATTACAACACATCCATCTTCACACTTACTGCTACAATTTCTCTTGATAGAGAAAGTTTTCATTGGAGTTGTAGTACCATTACCGTCCGTTGAAGTGAATGCAAATTTTTTCACCTGAAAATGAGTGAATTAAGAAAACAACATGATTCATAGCAAATGCTACAACTGTAGCTCTGTACTACACAATAACTTTCACTTACCATACACATTGTAAAATCTCCGCCACAACTTGCTGGAAAACCTACACTGGATTCATTAAACCTAAAACAATCGTCATTCGTTTCCGAATGGCATACATGGCAGCTCAAACTAGTAACACGTTTATTTTTGGAAGCTTCTATCATGTTATCGATTGGTTTGGATTTAGTTGCTTCAATCTGCCAGGCTAAACAAAAAGATGATATAAAACTTTGAAACATTAGTTTACTTGTTGTTAATTTCAATGTGGGTTGTTTATATTCTGAAATGAAAAAATATGCTTTACCTAAATGAACCAGCAAGCTAAAACTTAGCACCAACAGATTTGTACTTAAAGGCAACTTATGAACCATCGTGAATATTTTAAATACTATTTACAGTCTATAACTGCAAATATGGACTTTAATACGTGATACAAATATACATTTAATTGTGCAGCGAGTGAAAGTAGTGTATAAACTACTACCACTTTAACATTTCCAGATGATCTAGTACTGCGCATGCAGTAGTCTATCTTCAAGCCGTCGGTTATCTCTCGGAGAGTACGAATCGATCCGTATATGTCCATATTTTTATATGTTAGAAACAACCAGTGCTTATACATACCATTTACGCTTAAAGATTCTAGTATTTGTGGCATTCTACTTATGGATTATGAAGGTGGCCATGTGCCATGTGCCTTTTGCTATACTCGCTCTGTGCTCCATGTCATGATTCAATATAGTTATATGTTGGTTATATTCAATATTCTCTCGGCGCTGAAGCTGATATGAGCTAATATGATTCAATATTCAAAACTTCTGGGTACTTTTACTGCAGGTTTTAATGGAAAGTCTAACTTATGCAATGTCTTAATGCAATTTTGCGTTACGTTGGGATGGATAGACTTACACGTGCAAGTGGAGTAGACATGTCTGACAACTCCGTTTCATTGTTGACTGCTTAAGTTGCGAACAACTTCAGATGAAAATCTTAGGAATCACTGAAACCATAATTTAAGCATAAGAAAGCCAAAGCCATTAAAACTTTCAGGAAGTAGACATTATTAAGCGGATTTTCCTTTCGTTACGCTGTAGTTTACCAATCAATTTACTCATGCTAATCTTATACATTGTTATACCAGTGAAACTGAAGGACTGAACTTGTGAAAGACTCGAGAGCCCAAAAAATATAGTGATGAGATCCATACGTCAATGTTCTAAGATTATTGTCTACCGTCAAGTACAAGCAACAAAGGATATGTGGGACAATTACGAACCATTTAAGTATACATATATGTATACATTTCTTATACACTAGTTTATATATTACCATTGCATAGATCTAATGAAGACAGAAATGACCAGGAAATGGGAAAGCTAGGAATACTATTACAAGTTCTTGCCAAGTTCTTAAGTTGAGCTATGAAAATATAAAGACAAATAATCCAGTAGTGCCATGGCCAAGCGCGTGCATTTATATCATTTTCAGGTGTCACGTATAAAAACACACAGTAGTGGCTTACTTACCCTATAAATTAATACCCAGAAGATACTACAACTATACGAGCTACCACTAAAACTTCATTTATTCTCCAAATTGCCATAAATGAACTTTTAGCAAGAAAAATACTTTAATGCTGTCAGTTAGGAAATTAGGGATGTTACAAGCAACTAATTCTACTTTCTTTAGACAAGCAATTGGCTGTACAAAACCAGGCAGATGCTCCCACACATGAAAGCCTTATATCGTGTAGTTCTTCAAGTCCCAGCTTAGCTCTTGCATTCCTTCTGGGGAAATGTAATACACGCATCTTACAAAGGAAAAAGGCTGACATTCCATGATGACCTAGTACCAAGCATTGAACACATACTCGCCTCGAGAGAATATATCGCCTTAAAATAGATTCCGCTCAGCTTCATTCGAACCGACCGAGGTTGGGCTGGGCTGACGATGAGCTGTGTAAAAAGCATGAAAAGAAAGTAATAACTTCAGATGGATACACGCGGTTATGTATGTTATGACTAGATCAGCTTAACGGAAACGAGAAAGGCACAGCAATGGAATTTTTACAATAGAGACTTATCATCAACTCAACCATCATAATCAGAACTGTTTTGTGAATATAACTAGCATTATGTGGCTTCGTAAAGCTAGCCGTAGTCCCATGACAGAAATCTAATTTGTAGTGTGTGTATACCTCCTCCCAGTTCCCAGTCAGCAAGAATGGCTTTCTATTCTATGGAAATCTAAGGGAATTTAACTATAACTTGGTCACTTGTCAGAATTATTATAACTTGCTGTCTGCAACTTAGAGCATACAAGCTGATGGTGAAATAAAGTAATTTATTCAGAGCACTCATAGGGATGCTTTCATTTTTCTTTACGTGTTTCTTTTTATGATTAATAAAGCCGAGATAGTAAGCGTACAATAACGCCGGGAATCGGCATGCAGCTGGACGAGCTTCTCTGCTCTGGGGAAAGCTGACATTGCAAAGCTGATATATAAGCTTTTAGCTTCGTAGTAAGGAGCTAAAGGTAAGGAGTCTTTACCGTGCATATACTAACTATGAAAAAAATCGATTTCATTTGCTTTATTATTTCTTATGGTTCTTAAATATTTCATTATAAAAACATCCAGACGTTGACCAGTGCGAATAAACCCATTAATAATTTTATTGTTATTGTTTTGGCAGTTATGCATGTATAAATTGTTAAAAGTAACGATGGGTTGAGAAAAACAATTGCGGCTACAAACTATTTGCTTAAAAAGAATTTTAGTGGGATTCGAGAAGCCACTTTTAGGCACTCCTAATGAATATAGTACATATAACACATGTTCGAAAATGGACCACGAATTTCAGTTTTTTCTAAGATTCTACGTTTCGTAAAATATAAAATGTGCACGCTTTATTTCCGTAGAAAGTTTCCATTTCAATTCCTAAACGTCTCCATTGGGCACACTTTACGTTTTTCTGTAAAAAAGAATCAGGTAATTAAGTACATAGAGCAATTCCTGATTTCACAAGTCATTTATTCAAGCTGGTGCACATGCTTTCATTTCCGTTTCTACCATCATCACGATCCAACAAAAGTGGACTTTTCATTGGTATGTATTCAAGATCAGCCTCAAAAACTCCCTTCACCCCATGGATTTCTTGTTCCACTTTAACCAGCTTGCTTTCAATATCCTCTTTTACCGTTTTGTGAACCCTGTGAACGATGAAGAGAACGAGAGGAGACTCGGAATACCAAGTAATGCGAACAGGAAGAGTTTCTTTCCTTTCCTACCCACACATTACATAGCAGAAGCTAAGGCCTCCATTATTTCCCTTTTGTCAGTTGTTATCTCGGTGAATTCTCCTACAGAATGGAATGAATGAATAAATGGCATTTCTCCCAATCATTAATACATCCAGTTTACTCCGATTCAATGATTCAATAAGAAGCTATTAATCGATAACTCTAGAGGTTCGGTTGGATAAATATATACATTTGTGCAAGATTTTGGCTGCTGCTGTAGACGTCGACATGAAAATAGAACGTTTTTGCTGAAACAAAATTTGATAGTGGGTTTTACCTAAAAAGTTTAATAAAAATTATATGCCTCTCTCCAATGATATGATCCATATTTAATTCTAGAGGTGACCTGATGCTGTACAAAAGCGTTTAAGGAAGGTTAACGAGGTGATCTTGAAACAAACTAATGTTAAATAAGTGTGTATTGCATGAATTTTGAAAAGGTTAGCGAACAAACAGAATTCCAGAAAGCTTTATCTATAATGTGGTCGAAATTACAGCTCTTAATAATTGAGCACATTTTTCTCTTGACTTCCACTACATCTTGGAAAGTATGTTATGGGATACGTGTCTCCCCAATGCAATATGCTGTGAATAATACTCATATATATATATCTGTAAATGTATTGTATAAACCTTAAATTGATCTCTTTTTGGCTTGAATTTTGTTTTCGTATTCCACAGCGTGAAAAAATTCTTCTTTTACAACACTGCTTCCCAATCCCAACTCTTTTCGCACGGACAATCATAATCATAAATATTAATGGTAAGGGTAGTGTGATAGTGAAAATACCAAAACGATTTCATCACTTGACCATTTCCTTTTCACCCTGTTCTTGTTTACGTCGGTATGTGTGAATAAAGTTCAGTGGTGCGATACCGTATAAATAATTGGAAATCTTTTTTGTCGATCCGACATTGAAGGTTAGGTTACTACCAAGTCAGGTTCAATTAAAGACAGTTGGAATAAAGCTTTCGGTCACAAGGGCATAACTTCTACATGTGTTAAGTGTGGATTGTGTTGTTTGTTTTATGTTGCGAAAGATAACCAAAAGGCAATGGAATCGTAAGTTCCATAATTCCATCCTATTTTTAGTGCTGTCTACTTGTCTCCCTATTAGATGTTGATGTTGTTTGTAGTATTCTTCATTAACTTGAATCATCAAGAAACAATTTGCCGAATCTCTAAATTCGTACTTGTAGCTGTTTGCTAAAAATGTATTTAGCTGTAGAGTCCAATTCAAAGGCTATATATTAATCACATTTGTCATAAACCTGAAATGTATTGTCATGTAAAATACGAATACGTATCATACGATGACTAAATACACATATGCATTGGAGAGAGGAGTGTCCGTACCTACAGTACTGAAATTTACAATTGAGAAAATAGTAGTAAGTAATTTTACATCTATAACTCTACTTAATATTTCGATTTACAGACTTATGACGCAAGCTAATTGCAAATTAGGGCAATGTGAGATATCCAACTACTATCTTATAAATCTAGGAATTGGAATTCATTACGAGATTTTTTCCAAAAAAACTACTGTCATAAGAAAGTATTTGAGTATTGAATGATGCATAACAATATAATATATGCCAATTTTGTTCTCAGTCACAGTGTTCACGCCTCTCTCACTGTTACGTTGAAATAAAAGTTTTCAGACATAACAACAACAGTTCGTATCATTGGAGGGTATTGTTTTGTCTTGATCTTTGAAACTTAAAACATACGTGCATTCGAAAAGATTCTTAGTTCTTAATCATATAGTAGCTATATTTTAGCTACTTTGTTTTTAGCAGTACGTCATTTTCCTTACAGCCTCGCCTGCCAGTGCCATTCTCCAAACTTAGTACTTTTGAGATTGAATTTCAGCTAACATTTGTAAAGGTAAAATTGGGATGATGGAAAGAATTTGTGTCATGCTCTTTCCTTCTAGTCCCACATTCCCAAGAGATTTTCCTGGAAAATAAATAAATGAAATGAGTATCACGACTCCAGAAAATATGTCATTCACGGAGAAAGGTAGCATACGATTCCAAGTTATAGCTATGTACTTCTGCAACCGAAATAAAATCGAAAAATACTTCTTCACAAGTTCAATCTGCATACAGTGATGCCACTCAATATGATATATTAAAACAAGACAAAACATATAGCAGTACTTAAAGTTGCGTTTTAGTGTTTCCTCAGCTTTTGAGAAAATGAATCACGGTGAATTCACATCTGCCTTTTACCATTTTTTAAACAACTATAAACAACAAAGAGCGTTATTCTACATCATAAAATACCACACAGTTCTTTGTATAATGCTTTCGCACAGGAATCTCGCTGCAGTTCCCCTACTTTACAGATTTATGAAGTGAAATTACTGTCAGCTAAGTTCTAAGAAGGGATTAGATGTAGATATACTATACTTCCTTACTTGCTTACTAATAGATTTTGACTGCCTTGGCTTGAGTATAAAAGTAATATTCCGTTTCATGTTTCATTTTTAGTCTGAAATGACACTACTTCCTAACTTCCTATTCTTTTCTTTTGTTGCCTTTTCCTGAGATTAAAGTACGCGCTACAACCTCGTATAACGAAACGAACAATCATGGAAAAGGATTCTTCGGTTGCCTGATACCTTCTGTGCACTTGTGTTTCTTCGAAGGTATGTATGATTCCACTTAAATTGCTGCGACTGCGAGAACGCGACTAACAACATAGTCTAACAAAGACTCTGATAGTGTCTTTAAGTCTTGGAGCTGTTTAACTATACATTTTCTTCCACAGAAAATTTAGAGAAAGGAAATACCTGCAAGAAAAAATGCGATAGAATATCTTCTTTGTTCGTAACATAATATCACATGTGTAGGCGTATTGAGTTTGGCATACTCATATCTTTAGTCACAGTCAAATAGTCTGATTTAATATTAATGGGAGTGTTTTGATAAAAAGCTTCACTTTATAGCCTCTGAGAAATAATCGAATCATACAACATGGATCGTCGAATTCTTATTCTCTAATTGACTACATATTATAGAGAATTGAAATTATTTATTAACTATAAACAAGGAACTATTAATGTACTTTAACTATTGGGGTTTCATCTAGCACCCCTTTTGTTCTTTTAACATATCTTCATCCCCTATCAACTATTCTAAACGGAATCTGCGCAAATACCCAAAAAACCGTTGTTACCAGTCGAAATGTACGAATACAAAATGCATCACATTCACAAGTACGTGTATGTACAATATGAATTTAAAACTGAATGCTGGGCTTCTAAAGTAAGAAAATTATATTTTCATTCTATCGTAAGTATACGGAATTAAAAATTATAGAGGATGACTTGCACCTGCAGCATTTTGATATAGAAATGTAATCGTACAAATGATAAAAGTGAAAAATCCTTTCTTTATTTTAATTGCGGAAAGTTTAAGTATATACATACGTACATATTGCACGGACGTGTGTCATACGAAGTGTGTGTGTCGCTATCGTATTACCACTATTCTCAGTAACCGAAAGTCGACTCGCTTTTACAGCTCACGATCGAACGCTTAAGTGAAAAGCCATATAATGTTCAATAAGTCTCTATCTTTGTTCTTGCTAATAGAAAGTTGAGAAAAATGTAATTTCGTAAATGTTGAGAACGCTGCAGGAAACAGAGTAATAGTTTACGTAGTAGACAGGTTGTATTTAAAAATAATAATCCAACAAGCAAGTGTAACTGTGTTTCTGTAAAGTAATTTCAGTTTCAGCACCCATTTAAAATGTACATGTACAGCTTAAAAGTTATCCCGGAAGTTTTCAAGTGGGCTGCAGTTTCTACTAGTCATGAGAGGTTTGAGAGACAGACAGACAGCGTTAAAACCTTGACAGTTTTTAATACTCCACTACGTAACATAATGAAGTAGCTTTCAAGTAGCATAACATGATCACGACAGTCTTGTTTGTTTCCTGTCCTTATGTAAGTGGTACGTGTATATATCTCATTTAAAATGGGAATGTAGAATGTAGAATGATGTACAATACTTTTTTTGCATGAGGAACACTACTTTTACTTCTATAGGACAGTTTCGCTGAGAAAGCAAAAAAATAAAAATACATGTAGTTTCTGTCCTCATCTATTTTTCACACAAAAAATTCTTCAGTGGCTGTAGTATATAGTTTGTCATTTGTAAAAGTCAATTTCGAGCTTTCCAACCTTAAATAACTTTCACGGGCAAACACTCCAGTTTTAGAAAGCTGCAAAAATGTTTATGAATAATTTCCTTCTGTTTGATGCCCAAAACTTGAATAGTACTGGAAACTATATATACTGTGTCGGGTGTCGGATGTAGCAGATCGTGAATATTCATAAAGGAGCAGTCGGAATTGTAAATGTGACAGCTTGTATTGAGCCTCTTGTCTTGCATAAAACTGTTTCATATGAGATGGGGAATATTTTTCTGCTACTGCGTTTCAACCACTCAAGATTTCAAACTTAAATTTACATGGTAAGTTGTTTCAACTACGGAAAAGTAAAATAAATGGTTTATTTCTGAAAAATGATTGTTAGTTATGTACTGTTATACCGTTTTGTTTTGCATTCAAATTGATATTTTCAAAGATGCTATTTTCTGGATGCGTATATAGCCATCAAAATTTAAAGATTTTACCAACTCGGCTCGTACAAAATTTCTTATCTGTTTTCTACTTTCAAAGGACGTTAGAAGTTGTGGAATGCAGATGCTCATTGTTATTCCTTCAATAAAATAAGGAATTTTGTGGAAAAACTATTTCCTATATCCACTTGAAGTTGAGAACCTCTCAAATCTGAAGTTGAGACATTTTGTGTATACTGTTCTGAAACTCTGTCTTTACCACGCATTGTTCAAGAGACCATCCAATGTAAAGATTTTCTTAGCAATCTCACTGAACACAATATCCATATGCCACAATCTAGCGTCCACACTCTTCTTTACTCACGTTTGTGTTTCCGGCGCTCACAATACTTAAAATGTATTATTGCTCATTTTAGGTAAATGTTACTTTCTCCATGTTGGCCATAGCAAAAAAAACCTACTGGGACACAAATCTTATCTCGCAGTGATACTACTCTCTATCATACTTTCTTGGGTGAAACGCTTGAAATTTGAATTTGTTTAGGTTTAGGAAAGTCTGACTGAGCCCGATGGAACGAGCGTCTTGTGTCTCACCCATGTTGCAAATCATGTGGGTGACATTTACAATAGATCAAAGAATCTTGTATCGACAGCCCAGGAATACATTAGACACCACTACACAAAGTGTATACGTTCATAGACAAGAAAGCGAATATGTTGACAGAATTTTCTTTGAATTAGATTTCCTTTTCGTGTCCCTATATAAAAGGCACGCGTGGTCATGCCTATATCTGTGTATCATATTTTCTAAAATAATAGTAAGTAGAATAGAATGATTGAGACTAGCAATGATGTATGTTCATAAATGTAGAACTTTCTACGTACCCTGTATTGTATTATGTTCTACAATCGAAATGAAACTGCATTCGAAAGACCTACTTGTAGGACTACAAGGAATTGAAAGAATGTAAAAACAGTTCCACTAACACTCTAAGCTCAGGTTATTTCTTTGGAAATGGTTTAGTTCATGCTACAATGCAAATACCATCACGTTTCATATTGGGACTCCATATCCTCCCTATCTTCATTGCCTTTGCTTACTTTCTAGTGCACAAAACAAGGCTTTTTTGGAATAATAAGTGATGGAAAAAGAGAGCCCTTCATCGCCACCAAAAAAAGCCACCAACCAAGCTGTAAGTTGCTTTTGTTTAGTTGCGGCTGAAAAAGCAAAGCGGAAAATACCTACATCTTTTCCCATCGTCCATACTCCATATACCATACCGTAGCCATCATCACCATTTCCCTTTGCTGTTTACTCTTGTCTTCCTACAACGATTTCTGTTGCTTCGCTGGACTTTTTATTCTACATTCTTTATCGTTTCGAGTGAGTTAGGTCCTATGAAAATAATAGGCAGCCGGTCTCTCACCATTTCCTCTTCTCTTTTATGTACTCCGCCACTCGTTTCTCCATGCTAGCTCCTTTCCCTTTCCATGCAAGGTTGGACAGAAACCTTCGTACCGCAAAGTTAAGTTGAGCTTGTATATATGTTTGTGAGAGATGAGGGAGAGAGAGAGCGAAGTGAGAGGAGAGAACTCAGCCCTGACTGACTGAATTTCATAAGGTCCTATATGTGCCGTGTGCAATGGATTCCATTTTCCCAACCAGAAAAGAATGTTCGTCTGTTATAGTCGGCTCTCCTGCACCGCACGTCCGTCTATCCAAGAGTTGTAAGCTTGTTGAACGCCTCAGTTTTCACCCGATATCGGAGCGATGAACACTCATTTTTTAACAGGTTCCCCGTCGTTCTATTTTCTTTTCTCACTCATGAGCGGATATATTATATGGTAAAGGCGTCTAGATATTTTCATTGTAACCATCTGAAATCAGCTTAAAGTGGCACATTATTGTGTATCACCTCAATTTGCATAAACAGTGCCTTCCTACTCAAGCATAAGCATTTGGTACTGAAGGCAATAAATTTTCCAACTGGGAATTGAGATTTGATATCGCACGTCGACTTTTTGCATGAATCCAGGAGACTTTCGATGTTGAGAAAAATTGTTGCATAGCCAAAATAAGCAGCGGATATCTACGACCATCCCTTTTCTCCTGTTGAAGTGAAAGAAGTTGATAGGAGACTGTTGTGTCACTTTTGTTAGATTACATTACAGTCTGGCAATTGAAATTGCAAATTGTATGCAAATGCCAAGCTGTCACGTTAGAAAGTAAAGATTTTGATGTTACTAGTGAGTCAGCTAAAGTTTTATCATCCATATTCAGAAAACTAAAGTGGAAAAAATTTGAATATACACATTTTTGTGCGTTCCTAGTACAAAAAGTTGCACTGAACATTCATTGTGCTACAGTGCATTTTCACAATTTACGTATCAAAGAAAACTTATTACAATAAACTTTTAATGTTCTCTTTGTTTGCTCACGCAGACTCAAGAATTTACTGACTTATAACATCAATATAACATTCAACATTTCGCGTTTCATTACAAATTCAATGTTCATATCAAACCCAGTGTGAATTGGTCGATCGTGACAGTGAAACACTTGACCATTAGTTTTAAAAAACTATATAGCTTCAGTAGTTTTCTGAGGGAGGATCAACTGAATCAACTCAGCTTGTTTAAGGGGAGACATCAGACACTAATGAACAGGGGAAAGTGAAGCAAGCATCCATTCCACAGGAAGCTTATATAAAAGACGTGACTTTTAAGCGGATAAAAAAGTTAACATATTATAACGAGTTCCTCCAAGCTCCAAGCGTTATATAATATGACGAAATATAGCATGCCGAACGTATACTACAAGCTTACCTAAATGCTATAATTTGAGTGGTTCCATGTTGCACCGCGTATTGGCTACCACAACACGATTGCGAAAACTTAATATTGGATACCTGCTCTACAATTTCAGCGTGGTTACACCCCAAGCAATACTTTTACGTTACGTGCTTTCAGTAAAAACGCAATCCAAAGATCTAATGTATTGATTGGGTAGCATGGAACACTGAATAAGTGACGGAAACGACAAGTCATAAACCCAATCAACTAGTTCCTCTATAGAAAAACTCGTTGTTTTGTTACTTTATGTGCGTAAAAGTCTGATACACACAACCCGTTTTACTCAGCATGGAGGAGAAAACAAGAAGAAATCAAGACACGATCAAAATAGAGAGAAAGAGCGCGTGTCAAGGGATTTAATTGAACATTTTTTGTTGGAAGGACGGATAACCAGCACTATAAAACATATATAGTTGGTGTAATAATGGCTGGAAGTGCGAGACAATCCGCTTAGAAAGTTGTTGTGTGAGCCGCTAAAAATGATACAATAATGCATGTTCTCATAGTAGTCGGGAGGAAGTTGGATGAATCGTCAACTATGTGTTGCTTCCGCTTCCAACGTTTCTCATAGTGAAGTTGGAACTAATATACGGGGAAAGATAGACGTGCGTTGAATTATATGTACATTTCCTTCGTTCAAGTGAATCAAGATCAAGCTTCCCCTCCCTCCCGTTCAAGTGAAAATTACAGCTTTGGACGACAGTACAATATCTGAGAGCAGTAAACCTTCTACATTTACAAAGGCTGATCGAAGAAATCCAGTGACTTTTTACTTGACTCTCTAATAATGGCGTGTTTGGTAAGGAGGAATTTTTGTATACTCAGATCTTACTTATAGAACCCAGAACTGCCGCCATTATTGCATCTATTAGCACTCCATAATATCATTTCCAAATATACCATGATTTAATTGGATGTTGCTCGTACTGTACTGAGCGTGGTCTTTCTTTGGACTTGAGTTGAGTCCCACTAGTCTCGGTATTCCATCGAAACTATTTAATATTACGGTGTTTTAGCTCACGATATTACTTTTAGGGCTTAGTGTAATAGTTAGAGGCTGTTGCTTTGCGAGACTGAAATATCGAAATATAGGGAACTTGATATTCCTATTATCTTTATTATGATCAGGGCGGCTGTTACTAGACATGAGCAATGTTTCGAAATGAAGTATGCACTCCTCCTCATTAGAAGAGCATTCTTCTCGTTAAAGCGTTCCGCTTCTCAACTCACTCAGCTTATATGAAAACTTGATTGAGCGCATTCGTTTCTCTTGCACTCGTTCTGAAGAAGCTCATCCAATAATGTAGAGAGATTTTTGCCCGTGTTCAAATTCTAAAACGTAGTTAGAAGTGAGCAGCAGCATAGCTTCGAGCGACTCGCTATTCAAAAACAAAAAATAAATCATTCGTCTTTCTTGCCAGTGCAGAAGATAATAATAAAAGTATTATATTCGTTCTGCTGGAATTGCTAGAAGTTTGTAATTCGTAGAATGGGTAATTTGAATTATAAACACGTACGTAGTATAGATGCCATTTTTCATATATGAAGAAAGGATTCCCCCGTTCCATAACACATTTTCCAAATTTGCATTTACATTACTAGCACTGCCACTTATTATCTATCATGCAGAATTGCTAGTATCAACTATGTCATGAAAATGAAATCATTCAGGGAATGAAAAGAAGGGGCATCAAATTTCAGTTGTGCTATAGTGTAGTCCTATTGTGTTGCTACTGGTTGATTGGGTAGTTCTTTGAATAGGATATACATAGCAAGTTCTACTCATCACATTATAGACTATTATGCTGAAGGGTATTTATGTTTCAGGGCACAATACAAATATCCAAATGTTCCTTGCATTGTCGAAGAAAGGACGAAAAACGGCAATACTCCTTCTCAATCTCATGAGATGAATGTACACAAACAGAGAGAGGACAAAAAGGAATCATGAAATTAAGTTCCTTTTGTGGAATCCACTCTTGGATACTGATACCGCAAACATTTTACTTTCCTCTCCCTCAAGCACCGTTATGTGTGTAGCAAGAGGAATGGGAAGAAGGAAACCTTTCCGCTCAAGTAATCAAATTATAGCGAGCCCTGAGTTTTGGTGTATGGATAAATAGCCCTACCATCAACTATCAACTATAAGAGGAAAATCTCAGGGTTGCTTGCTACATACAAACATTGTAGACTAAATGATGCGGTTGTGACATATTTATTTCCTCAGACCTCTTCGGTAAACATTTGTGCAGGAAAGTATCTAATGGGGGAAAGTAAATTTGCAACTTGTGGAGCACACAGCTTGATTTAGTTACAGCTTCCCTCTATTTTACTACACAAAAAGGCTGTTAACACAAACATCAGGAGTGGGAAGCACAAATGATCGAATGCTCTGACTTGCCCTATTGATCCAGTCAGAGAAGAGGAGAACAGTGTGTTGCAATCTCGAAGAAGAGTCCATCCAAAAGGAGAATAGCATAAAATACAAAACATTGGTGTCCAATACTTTCTATACAAAACACACTGAACTTGTATAATATGTAGACTGAACTTAACACATTCAGTTTGTTCTGATGACCATGATAGATTGTTCTCACTGGGAGTTTGATTGAATCCGTTGGAAAGTCCTTTCCTTCACATCCTCCTGAGAGCATTTTGTTTTCGAATAGTAATGTAATATTAACCCTTATCGAGAGCACCTTAAAGTATACATGCATAAGCAATTTTCAGTCTTGTCTTTTATTTTGCTCCTTTTATTTCCGTCGTCATTGTGAGAAATTTAGAATGAGAAAGTGTCCTATAGAGTGTAGTAGGTAGTGGTTGAGGGTGACAAGAAAATTTGCCTTTTATGCTGAACTCCAAGACGTATTATATTCGAACCTTTGGATACATTTTGCTAGAACCACTCTCTTCAAACTTTCACTTGCGGTTGCTCATAGCGTAGTTGATTATTCTAATGCCTTTAGGTATATGCATTGACACGCTTTAATATGCATACAGTTTGAGAATTGCATGCATGAATTATTTACACAGTAAAAAGGATTCTCTCCGCCACATTATGTGTGGCGTTCATTTCACTATCTTATTGAAAATTGCTGGAAACCTACTGGAGGGTTATAATGGGATGTGTAGCAGCCTACACAATATACAATATATAAGGGCATCATTAGATTAGCATTTCAAAATGTATAATGTCGTGGAGTCAAAGTGGAAAGAAGATAGGAGATAACAAGCTGATAAAATTTCGTTGGCCTAACTTTTAGCGCAACACTACTAGTTGTTTCTCTAACGAAGCTAACAACCTTTCCAATCAACGAATTCTGCTTCCAAATATTTCAACATGTACTGCCAAAAGCATACCTATGATTGTGTAGAAATTCTGTCACCTGAAATTCTGTTTCTTGTTGAGGTGTTTTTGGTGAGTAAATATATTCGACGATTCTTCCGATAAAAAGTTCGATCTTTCTAAACCAGTACTTGTGTACATAACACGAAAATTCACTTTATTTCCCGCAATATATTTGGCTGGTTACTCCTCAAAAGCGAAACCGATAAAAGCATAGTTCAATCTTTTATTTTTATATTTATTTATTGAAAAAAGATTTCAATTTAAGTAGGCATGTAGGCATTCAATTTCATGTAGGTATGTGGCGACCCCATTTTTTGTGTTTTCTGACAGTTTTTGAAGTGTAGCGAGTAACTACTCAACTTTTTTTAGATTTGATGATGTAACATTTAATTGAAAAATCTTCCTTAGGAATGAAAGATGGTGTAAGCACTTGCCTACTTTATTAAACTTTCACTCAATGTCTCTTTCAAAATTTTATGTAAGTTATATATGAGTATGAATAGTGATATAAATAATGTAAAAACATGACACAATAACGTATTTCGAGATTGCTAGTTCGTATATTCCAGCAGCCCAGCTAGGAATACTTATAGCACGAATGGAATCGAGTGTTGTTGACTAAGTATATGTGCAAATGTGCATTACTATTTGACAGCCGATTATGCTCATCTTCATCTTTGCATTTAACAACTTTGGTTGCTCATTTGTTTATCAACAAAATGTCAGTAAAACTATTTCTGACTCGTAACAAATGTAAATTGTTTGTAACAATATCGTGTCCTTGAATCATATCACAAAACAGCTGTCAGAAACATGAACATCTGTGTAATTTGTTTCAAATCACAATATATGTAAAGGTGCCAGTATTAGAAAAGCAACTTTAATGGTTGAACGAAGAAGTTAAATATTTCTGACATGTCTGGTTTCGTTACAACTTTCGATATGAACTTTTTAACCAATTTTTCGTCCTGTTTTCAAACATTTGTAAGCCGATTTGTTAAATACATATCGTTACAAACTAGTACATTTGTAGTTTTTATGTACCAAGATTTATACAAACTTTTATACAAGACTTTTGAATTCAATCAGATTTCAATAGTATTTGGGAGTAGTTCCAAAGTATAATGATATGATGACTACATTTAAACATTTATTTCTTTTCGTTCCTTTGACTGATTACTTCCAGATCATACCACATAGTTCCAGTTTGTAGACATTGAGAAAGTTATATAGATGCACTATCAAATGTACGCTGCTGTTTCTTGTTTGGTACACGAAATAGGGCTTTTGTATGTATTCATTTAAAGAAGCTTTTACCAGTCCAGGATCGTAAATTTAAAACATACATTCCCTCCAATCTCGACAATCAATAATTAAAAGTAACAACACATCTTTTTAACGTTTAAATTTTAATTATTATGCAGTTAAAGCAGTTATCACAAAATACAAATATAAAGTTATGCTTAAATCCTACCATATCCTGGAGACCTACATTTTTACTCTGATCTTCTATCCCGGGATCAAATATTACAAGAAACGCCTGTGTTAGGTAAAAAGACGCATAAAACGGTTTTTATTTATGTTGTACAGAATACTGCGAGGCTGCAGATTTCTTAGAAGTCCTTTGGTGTTTATGGAAAATCTTTGTTGTGGCTTAATTGCTTTTCCAACGCTTTCCCCAACAATATGTCGGATCATTTTGTCTCAGCGCTGCCTAGCCTATACTGAGTATAAAACCACAACGAATTGACTACAATACACTACACAGTACTCTCATTTACGAGAAGAAAAGGTTGGGTGTTTACTGGTTCGTTGGTTTGCAGCCATAATAATGAGGCGCAAGAAAACCCATTAGCTTTGCTACATTCAACTTTTAAACACATTCTTATATAAGATATATACTTTCTCTTCCTAATGAACAACATTTGTTGTATGTATTCCTACAGGAAGGGGCTCGTAAATTGGTTCATGATTTTATATCGTGCATCAGTCATGCGAATACGGGACGGAGTAGGGTGTATTTATACTTAAGACCACACGTGTGTCATAACGTTTTACGATTACACGTACCTTACCTGCCCGTAACAAAAAAGTAACAAGTGATGGAAGCTCATGTGTCAGTAAACAAACCAAACAAACTCGTGTGTTTTTAGTTTTTCCTTGTAATTCTATGCATCTTTTCATTTTCAAAGATAATCAACACAATAAACAAACAATGCTGGGAAAAACGTTGTTAATGTATAACTTTTCTTTGGAGAAAGGAATATCTCATGAAAATAGAATGTTTTTCCTCAAGACATTTTTGTTCTAGTTTCTTCTTTTGTGCTATATCTTTATAACCATGCCTAATGTTAATTATATTGTACATTGTACGTACATATACCTTTTTATTTATTAAGAAAAGACAGAAAGAAATGGATACGACAAAGAATCCTCATACAGCATAATATGTCTATGCTATTGATGACGTATGCAGTATCTAGTCAACGACAATAGATATATAACGGATTAAATTTTGTTTCTTTTATCTCCCAGAAGGTTTATTGAAGTTACTTGAGCTCCATCTTTCCGGAAAACCTTCTGAAATACTATATCCTTTCAAGATAATTTGCCATTTAATACTAGTTTTTAAAACTCGCTGCTGTTTCAGGCAGTAAGTAACGTTTGATGTTAAGTTAAGATTAAGATGAATAGAATTTAAAGTTCTCCAAACATCTGTTTTAAGTATCATATCATGTCATGTTTGTTAGGGACTTTGTTCCAGTTTTTATGACACGCACAAAAAAAGTAAAATCTTTGCTGGAGCGTATGAAGTAAACATCGAAGTTATTGGATGGAATTCCTTTTTTAAATTTAGGCTAGCGAACGTAATAATGAGATTTATTGCCTAAGCTTAAGCTGTAGTGACATCAATAACCAACTTTCTTATAGGCTTGTATACATCTCTGTATGTACATATTATATAATTTGTTTACTTGTACAGTTGCTGGTGCAAAATGCAAAATCTCATTACTACTTACGTTCAGTACAAACTACAAAGTATTTTATTCGTACACATCGTAGTATTAGACATGATTTTTGGCTAATGAGGTGGTAGTTTACTGTTTATTCTCAAGCTTTCGCCAACTATGCGGTGGCATTTTCAAGAGATATTCGAAACATGAGTAAAATGGAACGTATATAAACTAAATTGAATGTTATGATTCTAAATCAATCGTAAATAAATCGTAGTAGTAAAATAATCGATAAATCGTAGTATTCTTTCAGTTTTATCGGAATAAAAAGTTTTATTCGTTACTCAAGGAAAGTAAAGGTGTTCATGGAGAGCGATAAATCTCGTCTTAACTGATAAACATTTTAGTTATCCTTCCCTCACGCCCGTTGCTTTTTAAGTCGGAGAAAACTTAAAGTCATATGAATACAAAATACGACAAAATGAACAAACATATATAGCCAATACAACTTAGCAAGCGTTTTAAGCTCATCTTCATATACAACTTTGCATGTGAAAGGAATAATTGGAACATGGGAGTTACGACATTGTCAGTTTTATTCGTCTTCCACGCGTTTCCTACTCAAGTCGGAATTAAATTTCTTCTGCTAGCAAGTCAAAGTCAAATTTTCTTCAAAGTTTAAAGCATATGATGTAAAAAAGACTCCATCATCGTCTATCTATGTACGACTTTGAGATCTACGTTGAACGTTTGCCCTTTTTTCGGTGTAAGGAAATAAGCAAAATGAGTCAAATTTTGCAAATTGCATTTCATGCCCCTGTGATCAAGTTAGAATTAACTAGTAATGAAAAGAGTGCTTCTTTCTGCTGACGTAGGCACTATTATTAAATACGTCTTGTCTTCTATCAGAAGTATATTTGAAAACATAAAATACAAATTGGTACGCTCCTATTCAAACGAGTTTTTGAAGCGGAAACCACTTCGTTTCATTCGTTTTTATCAACTTTCCATATATAGGTTTTTTGGAACCGCACTATAGTGTTTTTGAATGAGTTCAAATGCAATTGTAACCCACTCAAAGCATCGTCATCACCTTGCTTATCTTCTTCTTGGAATCGATCAACTGTCGTGCCCTTGAAAATTATCTGAAGCGTTAAATCTAAAACAATAGATTGAATAATATACACTTTTGGTGTTACTACCCATAACTTTCATTTTGTACGTAGCTTACGTAAGTATGCGTTCCTTATTTATTGTATTAACTTGTATCAGGTAAAGCTTTCGTCTTTCTTGTTTTATCTTGAACTTTTCATTTTTATCATTTCGTTCGTATCCAATTCGTACGGTTTAAATCATACTAACAAAAACAGTGTCTTCCTATTCTGAGATTTGTCAGCGTGTATGTAGTTTGATTAAGAAAGTTAGTACGGCTGACTGCGTGTCTTGTTAATGGTGTAGTAGCATCGGTTGATGGCTAACCCTTGAAGTAGTTGTTTGTCACGTTCTCCGAATCACATTTTGGTTACCAAAAGAATGATGAATGCAAACATTACGAGAAAGAAAGTGATGATTCCCCGAACGAAGAAATTCAAAATCCGGTATTGCAAAACGCAGGGGCTATATAAACTTTATAGCTATAGATGACAGATGCATAATGAAAATTTCAAATGGCAAATGACGTGAAATTATATTGTAATTGTACTAAGTGTAAGCTGGCTTTAATTTTTACCGTCTCACCATGCAGAAGTTACTATGTTGCCCAATAATTACATCTTCGTGTAGTTCAAAGAGCGTGTTGTGCAAAAGGAGTAAAAATGGGAAGCTAATTCTTTGAAGGGGTCTTAAAAGTCACCATAATTGCCGAGTACAAGTGAATATGCAATTTTCTAGATAGTGATAAAATTACTCTTTATCTATGCATACCCTCAGTTTCTACAGTCACAGTGGCAAGTTTATTCATAAGAGTATGTATGTTCGTTTGAATTTATTAAAGCTCTTATGTTGTAGGAGGTCCATTAAGAGAATACAACAAATGTGGGAATGAAATAGGAATTCCCTTTTGTTGTACTCCACAATAAAGCCTTAATAGCAACACAATGAATACTAATTCAACGAAAGTTAAATTCTTGCAACGCTTTGAAAGTCAGAATTCCTACTATAAGTTAATTCAAAACTATACATATTCATCACGTGAGTATTCATGCCAAACGCATTCTTTAATATTTTATGGGAATTGTGTAGAAAATTTTCACATTCTTTGAGACTTCAAACGAAATTGCATTGAAACCAATTATCATAAAGGTAAAGCTTCATGTGGAAAACAGTGTTTCCAAGAAGGAAGGGTCTTCCTCACCCAGGATCTAAGAAACTAGCACAATGAAATAAATTTAAAATAGCTTCTCCAAGAGCATTCTACAGGTTCATATTTATGTATGCATTATGAGTTAAGAAGATGAAACAAATGACTCGACAAACTTCATGAAAAGTGTTAGAGAATAACTATATCTATCTATTTCTTCAGCCAAGTTGTATAAATGAAAATTTCATCATATTACTACTTTCTACTTTCAGATTTTCATGAATTGTAAGAAACTCCGAACGCTGTAATCCCAATTTAATGAAAGGTCGACGTCACACTGTATGATAATCGGTTTTGTCACATCTTCATGCTCTCATTTTGAAAACATATCAGAACGTCATTTGTGGGAGATGTTTCAAGGATGTAGTTTAAAAAAGCAATTATTTCACTCACTTATCAGAGACGCAACAAAAAAATTATTTCCTACTCTTGCTTGAAACTAAACTAAAGTCTATTCTTTCCTTCGGCGATCTTCTAATATAATATTCGAGTTGTGTATTCTGTATGTGTACCCATCCATATACGGTAGTAATGGTGGAAATTGAAATTACTAAACAGCTTAAAAATGGCAGAATGTAGGAATGACAAACGTCGACACTATTGGCAAAATTCCGTATGCTACATAGATAATTGAATAAATTCTAATAGCAAAGCGAAATGAGCAAGTTTTAGTGTAGGTATTTGTACCACCTTAGGACGTAATTTGCGTAAAGTTTCTATTTACGTTTATTTAGTATATAGACCAAAGATTTTAAAATACGCAACTATCATTTTGGAATATGTATATAGACTCCTAATGATCGAATTACTAACTTGATTGATTGTTAATGAAAGTGACATTCATGGTAGGCTGAGTATGGTTTATGATCATGCAGAGTTTAAAACTCTCTTAATCTAAAATGTTTAATAGGTCACAGTCTGTAAGTAATAATAGTAGATCATAATGAAGTGAAGAGCGTTCACTTCACTACCAACTACTGTTTGGTATTCCACTTTGGTTATTACGCCATTTTGCGTCAGACGGCATGAGCAAAATGGCTCTTTCGAATTACAATGAATGGTACAGTAAAGTTCAAACAACTGAAAATTAGTAGAGACGAATATGTGCTTTGTATGTAGTAGTTCTATTTATTACACAGCTGGTAAGTATTTTTAATGGGTTATGTCTATACGTTGTTTGTCTGTCGGCCGCTGCATGTGAAGTGCGCACTCTACAATACTGTTCACAGGCATACTACTTGGATCAAACACATATATGTCATAATGAAGGTGCACTGCTTAAGACTGGCACCCTTAGTCTTAGTCTTAGTCGTTCCAGTACAAAAGGCTTTGTTTGGTGAAGGTTAATTATTTTACTTAATTGTGACGATCGAAGTAATTTTTTTTATATCAATCAAATTTGCGGAGTTTGAATAGAGACGGTGTTGTTTGAGATACAAAATCTAATTTTGTTGGTATTTATTTCAATTCTTATATAGTTAATTTAGTCACAAGGTAAATAGTCTGAACTAACCTACTAGTTTAGTTATTACCTTTCCATATATGACATTGGTAGAACCCTAAAGATTTACTTTATTTCGACTGACTGATTTTATCATGTTGATTTCAATTTTCAGGCCAGTGAAAAGTCTCCCTTAGCCCAAAAGCGATGTAGTCTGCCTGGACCTGGAGGAGCACTCGGTTTGTACGCAGCTCATCAGCAGCGTCGTCTGTCTGAAAGGGGTCTTATGATCTACAAACCAAATAAACCCGATATTGACTTGATTCGTGACTTTACAAATGCCAATCCTCGAAAACAATCAACACCTAATATAACACTATATCCTGGTGTTCCCGGCCCATCATGTGCATCAGGAGGTAGTTTGAAGTACGCTCATGGAACATTTGGATCATTAACTCAACTCAACCGGAATCTTTATAGTCCTGCATCCACGTCCGCTGGCCCATCACCATCCGCATACAGACGCAATTCTTCGTTAGCTTCATTTTCCTCATACGCTTCCCCATCACATGGTGGTGGTTCCTCTACTGACGGAGCTGGTAGTAGTGGAAATAATACTAATAATACAAATGGTAATGACATTGTGAGCTGCTACAGCACAAGTTCTAATGCTTCGAAAACGTGTTTAACTGGCTCAACAAATCTTCCAGGCTCATCTACCTCCACATCATCAGCCGCAGCAGGGGGAACAGCGAGGAAAGTAAGGATTAGAATACAGAAAAACCCGGGTGCTACGACAGAAAAATACGTTGAACTACACTCGGTAAGTTTATACTTCACTTCACGTTTTGCTATGACCAAACTCATTATTTTGTGTACATTTTCAAATATAACTTGAAACTGCCATCAACTGTTCACAGCAACATAAGCATATATATATATATATACGATACATATATGCATGGACCTTTTACCAGGCTATGAAACATAAAGAAAGGAATAGATTGAGTTGAAGTTGAACACAACGAAATTCATGCATGATGGATGAATTGATGAATCAGGGTGTTAGCCGAGAACACGAAAATGGTCCAACTAACAATGTTTAGCCTTTTCGTCCTACGTATCAGTAAACTGATACCTACATCCCAAAAAAACATCATTTGTGTGCCTACAACCTACGAAATAGAGACGATAAACCATTTTCAAAAAAATATAACGTTTTATAATGCTTTCACAAATGGTTGGATTACGAACGAGTTTCTTCTGTATTACGGTATATCCTTGCTATCGGAGAACACATTGCATTCACGTCATCGTCGCATTAGAGCAGAAATCATCACATCACATCAGCACCATTACTGTATATTTGTGCTTTCTCCATACATTAGGTGGCATTATTACGATAGGGGAAATAATCACAAAATGGTTCCCTTTGCTCCGAATTTATTCAACCATATTATACGACAACAGCCAGCTATAGCCAGCAGTTCAGTATCCGGGTTCTTGTGATAATCTGTTTTATAAATGCAATACAAAGGTAATATGGAAACATATGAGATAGTATGATGGCACCCTTTGTCGTTCGAGTACAAAAGGCTTTGTTTGGTGAAGGTTAATTATTTTACCATTATCTATATATTCCCGACCTGACATGATGGTAAAATAGAATGATTCCTAATTCCAAACATTATTCGTTACAAGTGAAGAAAGTTTTTGGATGACAATTTGAGCAATAGAGTTCAAATTTATGAGCTTCTACATCGCAATCCAATTAACAAGTCAATAGAATCCTTGCCACAAGTAAGATTAGTTCAGCACCAATCCAGGCTACATTCAAATGTCCATTGAACATTTTTACATCATAATATTCATTTCACGCATGGTTCTCCGAGAATCGTACTCACTTATAAAAAGACATAACGCATATTTTCCTACATGCAGCTGCACAATAGCTGCGGCTCCACGTGAGGGGTAATGTAATAGTAATGAAATTGTGTCTATTTCTGGAAAATTCTAAACATAGTATGCAGATGTATGATAGCATGATGTTTAAACTTTATAGAAGCTTACAAACTTTCACCAAAAATCGTTAAGTCCTAATCGAATAAACGTACCCATATAACAGAAGATGTATATCTACCCTTATTATTCGCTGAAGAATTACTCTTGCAAATAATTCGTAGCCAGACAGAGGTGCCTTTTGCACGAGTCTGCTTTTACTTGAAAATTGAGACTATCTCTAGTAAATGTATACATGCGGACGAGAAACCCTACAGTCTACTTTGACTCATCGGAAAGCGATTTATTCTTGAAATATTCCCTTATTTCTCCTGCACTCATAAAGGAAATTTACAATAAGTAGTCAGAAACGTATATTGATCGATTTAAAGGCTACACATCTTGTATGTGGCTAATCATTTTAAAATCCAGCAAACCTGGAAGAACATGTTAACTAAAGTGTATCAGTCACTTTGCAAAAACTAATCCCAAGAGATATTTTTGTTTCTGTTGCTCGCAAATTGTACGTGTTTCAGTTGAACAGGGGCAGTTGTACAAACTCCATTTTTGATGTGTTTTTGGATTGGAAACTATATATATTACTGACTGAAGTCTGTCTATCCACCCAACATCATTTGGTGAGATCTGGAAGCGTTATGGGGTATGAAATCGAGTGGATGAACGAAATTGAATTTGCAAGTAAATTGAAATCAGCCTCTTCAATTCCATATTTCTTCCTTTGACTGATATTGTAGATATACTCAGTATATAGTAGACGTCAAAACAGATAGCAATGCATATATTTTTTATTATACCACTATAATAACTCTACCCAAGCTCAACATCGTTTGTCTTCTGTTCATGGAGAAAAGTCAAAAGTACCTGTTCAATCCAACTGTAGTAAAAAGCACACCGCATCGTACATATTATACTTTGTCTCATTCTATATTATTTATATTACGAAAAGACTTTCACTAAGCCCTACGAAAACATGCAAGCATACATAGTTTATGTGTAGTGCTCATGCTCATTTAAAATGAATAGGTATAAAGGTTGTCTGGTTTTTATGCTTTTATGTAAGCAGATTGGAAAGAAAACGACCTCTTCAACGAGTGGAGATGAGGATCAGGAAGGTGATGGAGGACTAGATGGAGATGAGATGACTGAAGACGAGCGAAATCTATTTTTAAGAAGTCCACTTTTCGATGCAAGACGTTTCTCTGACTCAGCCGTATGTCGTGGACCTACACCTGCAATAACGTTTAGCTTGACTTCAGATGTTGGCGATG
The DNA here is from genome assembly GCA_036850725.1 of Orchesella villosa. Taxonomy (NCBI): domain Eukaryota; kingdom Metazoa; phylum Arthropoda; class Collembola; order Entomobryomorpha; family Orchesellidae; genus Orchesella; species Orchesella villosa. The sequence goes on along the minus strand of JAANSM010000045.1, from coordinate 6,112 downwards.
GAAATAGTCCCAATAACCCAGGAGTTACTACCATACGACGTGCTTCCGACTCATCCGGCATTGTTCTGAGTACGGGGGATTTGGAAACACTTAAATGTCTCACATCTTCTGCACAAGAAATCAGTAGCACGGGAACTTCAGATAAAACCGAAGGAGATGTTTCACCCACCAATTTGGGTAATAAATTATGCACTTTTCCCATAGTAAAAACCACTTAAATAGTCGCTGAAAAGAGTTTTTAGAGGAAAAGTTACTCTCAAACTCCGCGTACTTATGATGTTTTATGGTGTTGGTTGCATAAAGCACGTGCTCGTTAATATCCGCCAAGGTAATACAATTGCTTTTATGTGCTCTTGAAATGATGTCCCATATTAAAACTTCTGTCTCGATTGTGTGTTGCATGAAAATGTTCTCGTGGGTATATTTCCTTCCTACGAAAAGTAAGTTTAAGATAGAGACATGCTGTGCAAACCTCCGTTATTTCCCATTCCAATGTGACCGATGACCCGCTTTGTACTCATTTAATGACTCGTATTATAAATTTTGGTATACTGTTATCAGCGTAACTTGAACTACCATCATCATGTAATAGTCTCATTAGATTCGATTTACAGAGAAATAAAATGAAATATGATTTACCCGACTTGAATCTACATAAATGGGATATGTACAAAAGTGCCCCAAAGTTGCCAATTAAAATTTCAAAGCATTTTTAGAGCATTCGTCTAAAGAATGTATCTGGTTTTGTTTCCGGAATGAAAAGATAGTTTAATTAGCCAATCAAAACAAGAGGATACTAATAATATAATAATGTACGAATCATATGTACCGAATACTTATAAACTGCAAGTCAAAGTACAACTTAGGTAGCTTCATTAGCAGTAATGTTTTAATTATTAAAATATCTGTTGTACATCGGTACTAATAATAGTACATATTATGTATATATCTAGTACACACACAAACCATTCTCTCTCGTCTCCATCTCAAGTAACTTTCCAGGCTTATTTGTTGAGCACTGTGAGTCGTAGCGTAGCGTGAACAAGTGCTCTTACAGAAGCTAAAAAATCTGGAAGCCTTCATTCAATTCAACGAAATTAAAAAAAGTTGGCTCTTGTCAGTCAATGCCGCTTCAACCCTTTTCAACCGACTCCTGCACTTGATTCTCTATCATTGGGAGCAAAAACATGATATACTTGAAGTCCTCTAAAGTCTTACGTTGTCTAATCATACATATTACACTCACTAACGAGAAGCAGGTGAACAGGAGAAAACACTGGCAACTTCTCTAGTCTAGGCAGAATCTGTAGTCTATATTTGGAATAGTTCCGTTTGTATAATGCGTAAGCGTAAAATTGACTGTCTTCACAGAATTTCCGTTCACGCTTGTCTTCCATGTACATCCAAGACTTAGAATTCGTTTTGATCAGACGTGGCGCTGTATAGTTCATGAAGGAACAGTGCTTGAAGCTTACGTGAATTTCTACGTATTCTTTAATCCTTGCATCCCGTGCTATCGTATCGGTATAAAGTCTAAAATTTAGACTTTTCCTAAACTTTTAACTCACGCAAATGAAGTCTGTAGGCGTAGACTATAAAAATAACAGATTATATTGATCAGTTGGAGGAATGAAACTTGACTTGTTAGCTCAGAAAAGAAAGTGCAGCCAGCCTGCGTGTGTCTCACAATGCCCCGTCAATGTTTTAATCCTATGCATATAAAATATATCTTTTATTCGTGCCATAGTCAGTCTTCTGGTCTGGTATGATTTAACTATTGAATATTTAGAATGTTTAGTCAGCATGTTTTATGAAATTATAAAATTATGCATGACTTCGTAAATCTACACGTCGTAAATTATGAACATGACTTAACTTAATCCGGCTTTTAAATGCAATGGTCACGAGTATATTTTGAAAAAAGTTAGAATTCTGCATCATATACGTCGTTATAATTTTAAAATAGTTTGCTACAATAGTATATGCATGGATGTTCTAAAAGAAAGTTTTGAGTTTTTAATTATCTTCGTAGTTTCAATTTGGTTCTGTTTGATGAAACTAACAAGTAACTTCATATAAATATTACTACTTACGCTCGAAGAACTAAAACATATCAAAAAAACATTAAGTATTTCGTAGTAAGACTCAGGCTATCGGTGCTTTTCTGAATTTTCATTCCTGCACATTTTCAATGTTATTCATTGATATACCTATAATGTGTAATGTACTAGATTTGTAGGTTTGTAATGATCGTGCTTTCTTTAGCTCGCAATGGATTCAAATTAGAAACCCGGCAATGCTTCGTTTAAAGATTTTTCATCAAGTTTTTATGATTTTTATAGCTTTTAAGATTAAACTTATCCAAAACAAGGTTTTATGATTAGTCAGGTCTAAGTTTTCTTCTAGTGTTATTTTATTCAATGTTTATTTCCACAATGTTTGGACT
>JAANSM010000044.1:0-67692 GCA_036850725.1 Orchesella villosa | reverse complement strand
AATGCCATGTACCTATCTAAAGAAAGATGCCGAAGACGAAATGCAAAATACATAGCTATTTGCATACTTCGTGATCTGCTACTTTTATGCATATGACCAAAATATCCCCTTTCATTAGTTGATAGATACTTTTAAGATACTAAAGCTTCGTCGAATAATTATACGGTTCGAATAATGCTTGCGTGTTTTAGCATAACTCCTTCCGTGTTTGTTTTGTAAAGAAGGATTACAGATGAATCTGAGAAATATTACAGACTTTTCTATCAGTGCCTCCTCTTTTCTCTCTCACTCTAGTTTAGAACTTGATTAGGTATAAAATCTTGCCAATAAATATATTTTGTTCCAGTGGGAATGTGATCTATGCACCTGTCTTGTTGAAGGATTTTCCGCTCGTTAGTTTCTACATTGTATTGGAGAAGAAATAAAAATTACTCCGTAATTGGGCGTCTGCGTCTGTAAACCTTTGATAAGAAACTTGTGTTGAATTCGTTCTCTTCTATATTTTCTTGTCCTCTTACTTTTCCCCTTTAGTCTTTTTCTCCGCCTTTTCTGTCATTAAAACTACATTTACAAACTACTAATTCCCTTTCTCCGTACTAGTTTATGGGAGGAAGAAGGTTTATTGTACATAGGAACAGAGCGTCATTAAACATTTTTATCCTTTTGTGTCGTTGTTCCCCTATCTTACCATTTTAGTATGACAAGTTGGCGTTAGCTCTAAGAATTCTAAGATAGTTGTTACACAATATGAATGTACATTGCAGACTAGTTATGTGTGTAACAAACTGTTACAAGAAATCGTTTTGGAATCGTTCTCCCTTTTGTCTATTCTATATCTCTACAAAAGGTTTGAAATCACTTCAAGTGCCTCCGCTTTTATAAGGCCATGTCTTTGTGTACTTTTGTCCAGCAGTAACTTGTATAAATTCTCCGTTTTCTGTTTCCATAAAATGTGTGTACTAAGCACAAATAATTCCAGAGTCTGGTTGACATACAGAAATAATTTGGCTTTGTGTTTGTCTCTCTACTTCATTCATTCATTGGTTGAATTTGTCCTCACGATCTTGCACACGAGTTAACCTTATAATTATATCAAACCTATACTTACGCTTCAATTCCAAGGTCCAACTCGGGAGCTGTAATTTGATCGGAACATTCTTTAACTTCGAAATGCACACATACAAATACATATAACGTAACACATACCATCACATAGTTCTATCGTTGTGTAGTTGTCTTTTAAAATACGTATCTCACTTTCTCTCTCTCTCCTCTCGAATTCCAATGTGAAAATGCGGGCATGTGAACATCTCCCTTTGACTTTTGTCAGGATCAAGTCAAAGATAGTTTTAGAAGCAAAAAATAAATAGTTCATGTCCCTTCTTTGTTCCAGTTAGGATAGGACGAACTACGAACTTCCTGTTACTTTCCCTTCTGAAAAGTACAGGTATAACCTAACATGATACATGTGAAAAACGAAGTTTTGCTTTACCTTATTGAAATAATGAGCATTATTTCATGTCATTCAATTCTTCTGGAATCACTACCAAAACCAGATTGTTTGATTTAAAAAGGGAACCTATTGTCATATGTACGCAATAATATACAAGGGGAATGTTGAGAACAAGTTAATGTCAAATCAATTATGATAATATATACAGCTGGCATTTAAGTAGCAATACGTGCCACAATTTTACATCTAAAGGTAGAGCAAAACCTGGCACAAAAAACATTTATCATTTTGTTGTGGCAATCCTATAGTCAACTATCAAAAGGAGAGGAATGCACACTACTTGTGAAAAGGAGCAGAGCAGGTCAAACAAACATGGATGAGTTGATACTTAGCCAACTAATTATAGGGATTTGTCAGATATCTTCTGAATTCCTTATACACAAGTTCTCATTTCCCATGTACAACAGAACGTAATTCGGGCTACGACCAGCTCCGATAAATTTATTAAACTGACAGGCTTCCTGTATTGACAGATTGTCTAAAGTGGTATTATACAAGTTTGAGGAAGAATGGTTGTAAGAGTAGTAGTGTTAGTATGGACAAAGCTTAAGTCCATGCAGACTCTCAAGTCCTGTATCCAGCTGAAACAAGAAGTAAAAGGAAGGAGGAAATGCTTGTGAAAGTAAAGTTGACAGGTAAATGGTCGGCATGACTTTCTTTTTCGCAAACTAAGCTGTTTGTGGGGTTTCTCCATTGAGAATATTCTTTTTCTTAGCTGTCCTTTCAGCTTTGATGCGGCTGCTCTGCTGTTCTTAGAAAAAAAAACCTTCAAAATCTATGTGTGTTTGAAGATGTATTTATATATGTATGTTACTCATATGTACATATTATCCAGGAAGTAGAATACAGTTGGAGAGTTGCTTTGCTGTTTGGTCGACTGCTCGGTTTCCTCCTGTTTAACAAGAAATAAAGTTTGGCCACTAGTAGGAATAATTCAACTTGACTAATGAACCAACCAGTTACATCGATCATCTTGTTTCTTTACATTTCACCGACCACCATGTAATTGGCTTCCTTACATAAGTTTTTTCACAGATGGTGGTGGAAAATGTAGTTTTGACCATGCTTTTATAAATGACCTAGAGAAGAAATGGAAAGACATTTTGCTCATATATGCCCTTCTCTCAGTATTGTCATCTTCAAGGGAATTTTTATGTATCAATGATGAAGTAGAAATCCGTGACAAGCACGTCATACATCCTGGAAGAATGTCATTTCTTTGCACACTCCATCAGATAGTCAGTCAAAAAAATCTTTGACGAGTGGAAACCTTGTTTGGTAGTTGCCAGCCAATTTCAGTGACTTTCATAGTTGACTTCGTGGTGGTTGGTAAATTATGGAGTTACATATAATGACCATGAAGCAACGGTGTGACTTTCATAATAAAAAATGTGATGCTATTTTTATAACTTACGAAAAGTATGATATTTTCTTGAATATTTTACCCTAAGGAAGCCTCCGTAACTGGAGGAAGTCCGTGAAAATTTCTAGGCGATTGAGACGATGTCCTCGCTTTTGAATTTTTTTTATCCCACCTAATCACAAAATTATGCATCCTTCAATACACTCTATATGAATGAGATTACGTCTTATATATATATATATATTCTATATTATTATAATATGTATTTTTTTGCAAGTTTTATACATTTTCTAGCACGAGTTTCTGAAGCCTTAATTAGATTTTCTAGACTCTGTTCCCTGAATTAATGGTGACTGTCTTTATCATCTGATATTCTAGGAAGACCTTGTTATATTCTGCAATGAGCCTCCATTTTTTAGGGGAAAATTAGGGTATATCGAGTACAGAATGGCATAAAAATGTTAATGACTGTAATTCAGTCTTTATTACTCAAAAGGAAGCAAGCAAATGCTACACACGTGTCATATTAACTTACATAAAACACTTGAGGCATTCCGAATATCTACTAGTTTCCTCATTTAATTTACTTGGCGTTGTTTTCTCCAACAAGAAAAGGCTCAAGGATACATATTTCAGTGTTTACGCTATACACAGCTATGATTTCCTAGGAAATTTGAAGACTTTTTTTACAATCAAAAGTAAAGGAAAACTGTGCTTGAAGTATGTTGGGCATTATATGGTAGTAACTGCGCTTTAGTAACGTCGTAGGGCAAAGTTTGAGCAAATCCCTTAAATAGATTTTTGTGCAAAACAAAAACTTGCAAACTTTCAAAGCGACTACATTCAATTCCCAGTTCCTTGTGTCATCATCATCATTCAACCGTTACGGTCTTTGTTCTGTCCCTCTATATAGTCCACACAACGTCCATATATTTCAATCTTGGAGTTAGAAGAGCGCTCAAACTTTGATTATCTTGATTTGGCTCGTCCGTCCGTCGTAAAGAAAGCGGTCTCGTGATTCCCCCTTCTCACTTCTTTTCTTTTACGATGGCATGAGTGTTTGGTTGGTGCGTGCACAACTCATAGTTTTGTTCCTGTTCGAAGCATGAGTCAGTAGTCAGAAAGACGTGGTATCCAGGCGATTTTCCTGGTGTAAGATATGAGATGAAGGATTAAGTGCACATGAGAAAATTGCAAAAGATGAAAAAGAATGGTTTTCTTCAGCTTTCATCTCTCCTTTTTTCCTCTCCTTCTCTCTCTCTCTCTCTCTCTCCTTGTGTGTCCCTTTGAAGGAAGGAGGGAAAAGATAGTGCTTCAAAAACTTGGAGTACTAGTATTTTCCAACATGCCAAAATGAGTATCTTTTAAGAAACTCAAAGAAGGGAGGACATTTTCATCATCATCAACAACATTTCCCATCCTTTTCATCAACTACTTACATTGTTGATAGAGCTATATATACTGGAGAAAAATGTCTAAAATATTATATTAGAATGCTTACATATGTACGCACATGCCTACTTACACTAGTACACTAGACAGTTGTGTGGACCATAACACTTGATGGGATGTGATACCCACTCCTTCTCGTCGTGTCTCGAAATTTAAGTAAGACGCTCACACAAGCCAAGTATGTTGAAAGTAAGGTTGTTGTCGACTACATTTTAAAATGAATATATTTAGGAAAATTGAGGAGCATGCCATGATAATTTTCCCAAAAAATGCATTGTGTGATATTACATCAAGGGTGAAAAAAAGAATGTTGCCTTGATTTTCCACAGGGAATTCTTTTCGAGAAAAAAATAACTGTTAGAGAAGGATGAACTGAAGAAAAGAAACACTTTCTAAATGCACTCATTTCTTATAAGATCAGAAAGAATGCTTTTTTTTTGAAGAAAGGACAAATGAGAATAAATTTTGCTTTCTGTGATAAATGTTCTCACATTATTGTTACTCTACACTTTGCCTTTGCATCGCTATTCACTTTCCCTTTGCTATTTGTGATAATGAGTTCATTCTAGATAGAAAAAAGGCTTTTCCTTTTTCACCAGAACATCCTACGTAAAGTACGCTTAAAAGACAAACCGACGTTGCCTCTGAAGCTCGGATTTTCATCGATTTCGCAGTTCATGCGGAGGCAAAAAGGATTATACAATTTTCAACGATATTTACGATGCGATGTCAATATGCTTAGTCGAGATCTGAAGGAGAGATGCAATACACAACATCACATCCACTATTGAGTTTTGCTCTTTCACTTCCTCTCTCTCAGGCTGTAAATCGAGGCTTTATTTTACCGTTTCCTGTTACAACAGATTAGAGTTTTGGCTCCCTGTCTACTGATAATTTCGTATTAATAATGATGACAGGGTGGATGGTGAAAGGGAGTAGTAGTGCAGCTTATTTGGGTGTGAAATTCGACTTCCCTTCCAACTATAACAAATTATACTAATTGACTACTTGAAATGTCTGAGTTATATAGTGCAGTCAAGTATGTACGAAGCTTTTAAGCTTTACTCATGACGACGATTACTAATAAAATCAGTCTAACTATCCAGCACAGGGCAGGGTCTTGTTGACTTCATCAAGAGAACACTATCTTTTCCATCTCACTTGACCCTGACTCCTACTTTCCTTCATCTCATCCACCTCCTCCACTAGTTTCTATAGAAATTATGTGACTTATTTGTTGGCTGATGGTTTTACGATTTACCATTCTCACGGTAGAATATTAGCAACATCCAACTTGGTTCCACCTACATCATAATGTCCTATGTGGTTTCTGATTTCCCTGGAAAGCTTACAAATGCTAAGTGCTATTTCTCTTTATTGGTAAGGAATTTAAAGGATTTTATCAAATTTTATAGTGTGCAAATCATCCGCAAACATGAATGACTGGAAATCTCGGAATGTACATATATTTGACGCTCATGTTTTTCACAAACAAGATTAAAGGAAATCAGGCGGAAATGGGATGTTCGTTGTTTGATAATTCTCTCAATGAAAACTAAGTCATGCATGAAAAGCTAACTAACTTACTTATCGTCCTGATCTGTAACCTATATACGAGCCTAGGCTGGAAATGTACAGCTCTCTCATATTCTTGTCCATCAGAGTGGACAATTTTGTGTGATGGGAGTAAATGAAGGCACTTTGTTTACGGACGTTGAATTTTATCCTTCATTTTGCAAAATTCAAGGGGTATCATCATATTCATCATAATTGAATTTGAGGTATCCAGTATCAGAAACGGTGATGAATTCTCATTTTCACATGTAATTGGGTTTAATTTTTCCACGAAATGATATCAGCATCTTTGGTTTCGTTGTGGAGAAGCGATAATGTCACATTCGTTATAATTTTCCGGATATGAGCAGCCACCATAATGTTAATCAGCCAAGTAATGTAATGTTTGGCAGTTTGTAAATGTTGAGGCTGGCTAGTTTCTCTATTATTTGACCAGGTGCCAGATTATACTCATCCTTTTAGTTTCTTTCACCAAGTGCTCTTCACAGTAGAGTGAAGAAGGTATTCATTCTCGGAACGAGTGTAGCTCATTCTTCTTCCCCATTTGAGCATAGTATTGAGTGCAATATTGTTTGATTCTTTATCCGCCATGATCCAGATTTAGTCTAAACAGAGGTTTGTAAATAAAAAATAATGTTTCCAGTACAAATGATACAGAGAGTGAAAACCAGCTTTCAGCATGTCATGTTGGGTCTGAAAGAGTGAAAAGCGAAGGGATAGGATTCATGTATGAGTATATATGGACAGAACGTCTTTCGCTGAATACACAATTTCGTTTAGCACACGTGCCTGGATCACGATCACGTTCAGCTTCAACGCTGTTCTATCCAGATCCAACTGCCTGAAAATCGAACAACGGGTTGTTTGTGGTTGTATTCTATTTCATAAATGGGAGCCGTTTTCCCTACACCAAGAGCCACATTATTGCGAGTCTACACGATCTATAGGGAGAGTGGGGAAAGTGAAAGGAATTAAAGTGTGAAGGAAAAACAGAATCCTTTCCACTTCCCCGTACTTTTCTCTTTTCCCTTTTTTTATCATTCTCACTTTTGAGGACGGGTAAACTGAATGGTTGATGTGTATTCACGTATAAAATGGTCACAAAAGGAGTGAAAGACGTGAGCGAAGGACAAGGACACGAGGAGAACGAGATGGATGAATTTCCCTTTTCCTCGTCTTTAAACCATTACGGTTACGATTTACGCTCATATTGTCAGTTATTTCTTTTTCACACAGAAGTTAAATGTATGACACGACATATGCTTCAAATGTTTCGTGTTCCATCAGTTTATGGAACATTGGGAGTAAAAATGCGTTTCTTTTTGGGTTACTAGATTTTTTTTTGCCTAAAAATAGAAAAACATCTTGAGTGGAAGGAAATTACTGTTTTTGCTCTGTAACTGCAACTGGCAGCAGCAGGAAACGGTTAAAATGGGGCATTGTGAGATTACTAAAATACTTTTGTTAGTTTCCTCTTCATCTACTCCAAATCCATTGGTTCGGATTACTACCCTAATGCTTTGACGTAAAACCATATTAAATTTCAATATGGACGAATGTTATATTAATTTAAAACGAGCAACCATCTTCTAAAAAAGTTGTGTTCAAGTGTAACTCATAGGGTTGTGTATAACCGGTAGTAAAAACTTAGCATGATCATTTTAATGAATGGTAAACCAGTAAATAGAACACTGAGAACAATTCACGGAAACATCCATCCAATTTCCGTCCCTGCTGTCAAACGACGCTGACAACTGATATTTGGAAATGTAATGTGAAAAGAAGCTTTTTTTCTTATGTTTTTCTCCTTTCTCTTTCACAGGAGCTGGGACAGATCTGCTGACAGCAGCATTTACATCACCACAAGCTGCTCCCCTTGTTGGCCAACGTCAATCAAGAATACCTTCCCAACAGGTTATTGTTCCTGGAGGATTTCAGCATCAAATCTACTCGAATCAATTTTCTAACATTCATGGGCTAGATTCGCGGAATTCGAGACTGGCTCAGTCGCCAGTCTCAATTCAAAATCAACAATTTGGATTCCTCCCTAGAGGAGATCTCTTTGCTCGGTCTCCATCGGGTAGAGCGTCAGCATCTCCCATCCCATCATCCAAGCCAACATCTAGTCGTTCCGTATCGCCAAATTTTGTTGAAATTGTTGCCCCCAACCCTCAACGACTCGTCAGCGGTGGGAGCAGAGGCAGTGGTAGCTCCGGCCAAATTCAAGCCGCCACCAGTTCCACAAATCAGCAAATCAATGGGAATGCTAGGAACGCAGATGTTCAATACGAGTATTATGATGAGACTGATGGGGATGTGCTTTACCAATATGGCAATGACTTTAACGAGCCAGGTAGTCAATCATCTTCCTCTCTGAGTGGAACCAGACATAACGGACAATACTTTGCTGAAATTTCCCCATCAAAGGGTTTGTCAACAGATAGAAGCAAAAATTCTGCTGGACTTCCTACTACAGCTTCAACATCTTCTAAGCGAGATCAGTCAAGATATGGATCTTCTGCTCCATCAGCACCATCTTCATCATCAGCCCAAGCAGCGGCATCAACGACAGGCTCTTCTAAAGTGGCCACTAAAGCCACTCTTCCAAGTGGTGGTGGTAATAGATTATTTCGTGCTAGCCGACCATCATCCCTTTCATCCTCCGCCTCCTCTTCATCTCAAGCGTCAAGAGAGACATCGTCATCTTTTATCCCCTTAATTGACGAGAGTGAAGAGCCAGAGCAAGGACTAGCATTAAATGGTCGTAGCGTCCAGTCCACAAGTCATCGTGGCAATAGTCTGTCAGGAGTAAGGCCTCCGTTGAGCTTCCTAAGATCCACTACATCATCACCTCCGTCAGCTCCAGATTCCAACTCATCTCAACAACCAACTGCGCCTGAGAAGCCTGTCGCAACGTCATCCCGAGGTCGGGGTCAGTATACCCGATCACAACCATCAAACACGTCTAGATCATTGGAAAGAAACTCTTCCGCAAGTGGTTCAACAGATAGATTGAGAAGACCCTCTGTATTGCGTGGTAGTATTAACAACAACTCGTCTGGGAATAGAGTCGCTGCCACATCTCGACCTCCCATCATCATCCGCCCAAGAAATCTTACGAGGAGCAGACAAAACAAAGCTAGGGAGGATCCGATAACATCCTCTTCAACTTACAGACCTGATCCGAATTTTGATCAGACAGGAAGTAGCAGCAGCGAGAGTCCCAAACTCCCTTCCAGTAGCTCTAGTAACTCACTCCCTTCTGCTGAGGATTACACAGTTGAGTATGTCGAGTATCCGTTCCACAATGAGGATAACTCATCCGTAGTTGAGTACTACGAAGTGAGTGAAGAGACTGCACAAGCTCTACTTCAAAGGGCCAAAGCAAAAGCTGGCCATCGTAAGCCAACATCATCTGGATCAGTTGTTGAGCCATCCCCATCCCCAAAACCTAGTAATAATGAGAGCGCAACTAAAGTTACTGTGTCTGTCTCCTCCAAATCCAGCTTTAGCTCGACTACAACTAGCACTAGCACATCTACCACAACAACTCCAGCCCCAGGAGCAGAAAGCTCGTCTTCAGAAGAAAACGTTTCCGATCAGATTGATCCGTCTGGTGAGGTTGTGATATCGGTAGCTACAACCAAAAGTGTGAGTGGAAAAGGAAAAGGAGATGTGACAGCAGCTCCACAATCTATCACAACAGTCACACCCCGTGTTACTTTCAGTCGTGCTACCGGATCCTCCTTTGTTGTCGCATCTGTCCAAACAAGCAGAAGCGTTGGGAAAGGACAAGAAAATAGAGTGAGCAAAACTATTCAGACAGAAGGCTTAAAGGATAATATGCCATCGGGAGCGGAAACAGCACCAGAATATTATGAAGAGGAATACACATACCCTGACAACTACCCCATTCTTAACAATGAGGCAGGATCCCTGATCCGCCCTAATGAGCATGAAGATGAGGACCTCACACATGAACACTACAATCCTCATGAATATTCTCATGAAGTAAGCCTTCAGCCACCAGCTATTTCTCCGACGAGGAGTGTTATTCCATCATCTGAATTTTCAAATGGTGTGCTCAACCAAGAAATCAAAGAATCCTCTGAAGCTTCTACTTCTGCAGTTGTAAGGAATTCAGATGAGAACTATGATGAGGAGACTGGCAGCCACGCACCTCAACCAAGGAAACTACCATCGAAAAAGGGTGATATTCCAAGCCATATTAAAACTTTGGTGGATGATGTGAGTGAGTTGGAACTGGATCAGCCGCTTCGCACTGATAATCAAGAGGATCATCTTGCACCCCCACCGGATGATGAGGCATCTTATCACGTTGCCCTTAATCCATCAACAGCCACTCCAATACTTACTACTACTACAGTAACTACTACAACAACAACAACAACACCAGCTCCCGAAATAACTAGCACAACTGAGAAAGTGAAAAAGGATCCAACAAGCATTTTCTCAAGCATTCGCTTCGCAGAAGTATCTCCTAATTTCTTACCACCTGGATTCAAACTACCATCACCTTCAAGTTCACCAGAGGAGAGCTATATTTCCAGTTCAGAAGCCTCTACATCCACTACCACTACAACAACTTCAACCACCACAACTACAGAAGCTGCTCCCACTGAGAAAGCATTGGGTATCCAGTTCGCAGAAGTTGACATTTCATCTCTCCTTCCGAAGGGTTACAAGCCGCGTCCTTCACTTCCAAGACTATTTACTACTGTTCCTCCCTCCACAACTACCACAACAGAGAAGCCAGTGGAACCCTCCACAGTGAAAACTGTTGATCCATTGGAAGCTCTCAAAAATATTATCAAGTTCAAGGAAATTGCTATCCCCGGCTTAATTCCAAAAGACTTCAAGCCCCCAGTTGGAAATGATGAGGAAGCTAATAAAACAGCAGCTCCTGTTTTACCAGGAATTCGGTTTGAAACCCCATCGAATTTGCTACCACCCGGCTACAAGCCACCAGCGTCGGAACCAATTGTTCCAATTAAATTTGAAGCACCATCCGGGTTACTTCCTAAAGGTTACAAACCTCCTTCATCAGAATCAATTGGCTCGATTAAGTTTGAGGTTCCAGCTAATCTTCTTCCACCCGGTTTCAAGCTACCCAGCTCCTCAGTTAATGCAGCACCAGTTAACACCACAGCAGCAACTCCAAGCAAGGATGAGCTCACAACCACATCCACCAAGAAACCAGGTGGTCTTGTATTCCCCACAAAGCCTGGAGGCTCTCGAATTACGAGACCAACAACAACAGAGGTACCAAAAGGAGATACTCCAATACCACCCGCAGTTAGGATTGCTACAGGCTGGCCTACAAGAAAAACAACAGCGTTCACAGGATGGCCAACCTCTCCCACAACCCCGATACCTCCTACGAGCAGCACAACGACGACTACAACAACAGAAGCTTCCACAACGACAACCGCAACCACGACGACAACCACTCCACCTCCAAAACGTAGCCCACCTGGATTGTGTCCTCAGGGTATTTGTCGAATGGAAGCTACGATTAGACTTGTTGGTGGTGTTAAGTGGGTTCCAGAATTCCAGGATATCAACACGGACGAGTATAAGAACCTTGAGACCACCGTCAAACGAGAGGTTTTAGTCATGTTGATTTTATACTTTCATTTCTTACTCTGAGAATGCAATAATCTAGCCAATCTCGCTAGGCTAAATGGATTGCAGCAATTTCCCAAAGGAGAATTTTGCTAATTTCAGTTTTATTTTCATTGCAGCTCGACGGTGCTTACAGATCCAGTGGGTTGGCCCCATGGTATAGAAAAGTGGAAATTGAAGGATTCAAGTAAGCTAATAAAGTACTATTTTATCTAATTTTTATTGACTTTAACACTCGCCGAGTTCTTGGAAAAGGCGGAAGAAATGGTAAAAGACGTATTTCTTTTACAAGTCAATCAAAATCAAGCCATATAACATTCGCTGTCCTTAACAAGACCCGTGTACAGTCCATTTAATATGTGTATCTACTATTTCTACTGTCTATATTATTTGTGAGATTTTCATATATGTATGCATGATTGGATTTTCTACCAAGCAACTGAAAGAAACCCCAAGTTACCTATACGAGCTACTCAGGCAAACCGAACAATATTATCATGTCTAATGCAAAATTCTCCGTATGATTGCGTCTCCGCTTTTTCTACCAAAGTTTGAGGACATTACGATCTATGCAACTTGACAACTCAATTACTATAAAAGCTTTCCTTCAATGATCAAATATTTTTCTTTTCTGACTCATGAAACTATTCCTTAACCTGTGAAGCATTGAATGCTCATCGTGCTCAGAGCTTGATTAACTTTCAACTTGGTAACTAAATAGTGTTTTATAATCGTTTCATATTGCATTGGTTGTAAGAAAGAAAGAAAGAAAGAAAGAAAGAATGTAATCTATTGGCATCTCATCAAGGAAGCTGTATGGAATTAGTTTTTATAGGGAACAGAGTTATATTTTTATTCAAAATAGAAATAGGATTATTTGATGAAACTCATCATTGGACTAGGAATCATCATATTATTTTTAGCGTTCTAATTTAGAAAATGAAACGAAACCACATCAAGCATTGTATTTTGAGAGAATGAAATTAATATATTTGATATCCAATATGTTTATCACAGTCGAGGCAGTGTCATTGTTGACTACTTTCTGCTTTTGGATGGAATCGATCGAGACCTTACTTCTGACTTTGTGGTTCGCCAGTTCCATAAATCCCTACTGGACTCGGCTGATGAGCTCCCGTATTATGAGGAGTCAGAAGCGCCTGACCAACTTGTTTCCAATGGAAGGCTCCGTTTCGGCCGTTACACTATTGATCCTCGCTACACCGACTTTAAAGGTGGGTTGAGATTTAAATTCTAAAATTTTATTGATTACTCATCATTGTTTTATAAAGGACATGTTGTAACCTTTAATAATTATACTTTTAATTACAGTGGTCAATATTACCAAGGACTCCGGACCATTAGCTCAAGAACCATTGATACCACAATGGGGCATTGCCGTTATAGTCATTGGATTAGCCTCTCTGCTTTTCGTCATCATATTCGGAGTCACTGTTGTAAGTTCTCATGCCTAGGAATGAAGTCTTCTTCAAGTTTTTATACTAAATTATCATGAAACTAAATGATTTATTATATTTTCCATCTATAGTTGGTGAATCGTCATAAGAATTCCAAGAAGAAGAATGCAGTCTCTCTCACTCAAGAAATGTTGAGTGAATTTAACAAAAGTCACATGGGTAGTGGAGCAGGTGGCTTGGATAATTATGGAGCTGATGATCTCTACAACATGGATGATGTATGGAATGATAAGCAGATGGATAAGACTTTTGATAGAAAACCTACTAAAGTAAGTTTTCTAGCTTTTTGCACTGAGCTTTTGCACGCAATTTTCATTTGCAACTGTCAAGTTTCTAAACGATTGTTTTTTTAAATAATTTTTTTCAGAGGTCTCAAGGCTCCGGCAAGGGATCTGCCAATTACAACATCTACGATAGCTGGAAGACTGAATGGAATGGCTACTACTACAACGGTAACTATTACGGAGATAGTGGCTACGCTCCAAGTCGTCGTCGATCGGATTATGACACAAACTTCTAACAAAGCTAATTTAATTCGCTTTGTCATTTGTTTGTTTGATTTAAAAAACAAGCCATACTATTTGACTTTCTGTCATGCAGGCTTATCTTTCATCGACTGGTAGAAATAAGTTTACCTTTTATGGAAAAATCACACACATTATAAAAAAAAGTATTCAATAAGCAGTTTTAGTCATAAATATCTTGCTACTACGTATGTACATACACGATATTTTAATATAACTCTTCGCGGAAAGAAAAAAAATGTACATGAACCAATTATATTATATATGATATGATTGTAACTATTACATTGTTAACTACTTGTGTATGTAGTGTGTAGAAATTACTGATTTTATTGACAAGTGTCTCAAAACTTTTCAAAACTCGTCCGTTACTCTGCATATCAACTATTGAAAACTACATGGGACATTTGCTTGATAAGCTAAACCTAACTGATGCGTCATGAGAAAATATCATGATGATATTAAAAAAGGGAATGAGAAAGATGTTATGAGTCTGATTTCTTCTTTGTCACAGTGTAGAAAGCTAATGCAATGATTGGCTTCATTTGGAGAGACATAAAAATGTATTTGTAAGGAAAGGAATAATGAAAATTATTACGTGGAAAATAGAATGTGCAAGCAAAACATCAGACGACACAACATACTAATGAGGTGTAACGTGCGATATTCTAGTCAATTTATTAAAACAGCCTAATATGCTTATTGTACTTTTTGTGTGCGCTGAATTCCACAACTAGAACTGAGGATCTGCATATAGATAAAAAAAAACTCTACTGTAAAATATTATTTTGTTTTTAACATGTACATTTTTTTGAGGGAAAACGTTATTATTAATCATTTATTTCATGCAAATACAATATCAGTGTGACAAACTTGATGTGACAATTTTAAGCAATTTGTATGTGTCGTATATGTGTATTATATATTACTGTGAAGAAAAAAAAACATTGTTTTCAAAAACATTTTTTAGTGTTCTCTATATATATTTCGAAAGAGAAAAATAAGCGACTAATTTGACGATAACCGGAACAGCAAGTATCCTGAGCTGAACTTTCTGGTTAAATATATCGTGTGAAATAAAAGCGTTTCATTTATGTGTTTCATACATTAAAACCGTAAAAATAAACAATAAATATGTTACTTAAATGTGTTTTCGTTTTCGTTTTTATTATTCATAATTGGAAAGCTGCTGCTTCCACGCACTTATAAGAGGATGGTTCATTTATGATGCAATACTTTTAAGCTTGTGTGTACCTACGGCCTATGCATTTAGATAGAAAGGACATCTACTCACTAATTTTAAGCATGATTCTGATAGCTGATTGCAACCAATATACAACATATTCCGAACTGGTAATCAAGAGTGAGAAGCATTGCTACCAAAATTGTGATTAGAAGTCATATATTATTTCATTCATTTATATTCCGTTATATCGGAGCTGTCCATTAATTATCTAAAAATTGTCATTGATTCCATAAAAACATCTTACTCCATCCAACCTTCTGCACTTCACCTTTCTTTCACCAGTAACTGTAAGGGATAAGATTTTATTAGGTGCGTACCCACTTCTGACACCAACGGTTATGCAGTCAAAATAGTCTACAATCCATCGACCAATAAACAATCTGATCAAAATAGTTTTGAACTAATATAAAAGTAAAAATTCAGAATTTCGCATCAATCACAATTGTAAGTTTCTATTGTGTATTGTCTTGTTTGAATTTCTTGATTCCACAATTCGAAAGCGTTTTATGTGGAACAGGTATCTTATGTACTGTAAAGCCCTGCATAATTGCTTTTTGGATTTGCTAAGAATTTTACAATTGGTAGCGTAAACAAACTTTTTATGTGTTATTTTACATGCCACTTTTTTAGTGTTCTGAGAAGCAGACACATAAAAGCAGCTGCAAGATTTGGAAGTATGGACCATTCTAATATTGAAAAATATATTATGTACATTTTGCTCAGCCATGTTTACAATATACCAGTTTTAAACCTTTAATTTCGGCGATTCTATCGTCGCTATTTCTCAAGCTTCAAACAGTAATTACTTATGCATGAAAGCTAACAACGAACTTGGGTTCAGAGTTTTTAATGTACAGAGAAAAATGCATATTTGCAGCCTGCAAAAGTTATAAAAACTACATTGCTGCATGCATAAGCGATGTTTTATCTCTATGGTGTGGACCGTCGAGTTCCATAACTTTACAATTCCGTACCCTGCATCATACACTTCAAATGCAATGTCAAATGTAAACAAAAGACAACTCATAACGTCTGGCATTGTCTATAAACTATGAGGCCAGAGGAAAGGTGTTTCATAGTTCAATTCCCACTCCTCCTACCTGATCTATACACGGGGGTTAAAATCAGTTTGTCATGTGTCCTAAAAGTGTGCTTTGAGCATATCACAAGCGGAAAGCGTGATTCCATGTTTTCCAAATAATGAGGCAATATGAGACACGATAACTTCCTATCACCTATCCATGCGGAACCTGTCTATTTTATACAATCATTTTCGGGTCACATTTATTATACATTCATGATAGTTAACTATGTCATTAATGTTACCGTAGTTAAGGCAGTGAAGTGATTTAAAATTGTTTCTTAATATTATCTTTTGCTATAGGGTATCAGGTGAGAAGTCATTTGAAGGTATTATTAGGTTGAATTATTACAGCAAAATATTTGAAGTCATCTGATTTCTCAATAGGAAGTACAGAGAGCAATACGGCATGATATCCGTAATTTTAATTAGTTTCATTGATAAGTTTTTTTTAAATCGTCTTTAAGCTGTCTAGAGCTTTGAGTAGTTTTATTTTCGGATAAGATACAATAGCGAAAAAGTTTTAAATGATATGCTAAGTTGTAAATAGTAGTATTTACTGTTTCACATAAAAATGTTATGTTCTTATATTTCCTCCGAGAGTTCATGCATGTCCATGTATTCATTAGTTTTGGGTTTGTTGTCTGTGTGTTCAACCTAGATGCGCGAGTTACTGTGCGTTTTTATTCTTATTATAATTTTCAGTTAGGACCAGCAAAACTGATTGACAGGACTGATCCTGATGCTTAGTCATCATGATCACTTCCCTAGTTATCTACTACAGGATGAAAACCCAAAAGACGTCTACAAGCTACTGCACGGGAAATGGGAAAAATGCACTTATCTTATCGCTATATTGTGGAGACAGGAAATCGGACGGAGGATAAAATTGGAATTGGTTTTATGCAAATCATTTGTACCCTTGTTTGTTCAAAAAAATCAAAGTCTTTACATATGAGTTCTTTTATCTTTCATGTAAATCGTAATGGACTACGAGGATTATCAATTTGTATCTCATTTCCGAGAATGAACAGGCTAGAGATAACACAAATTCAATGCAGTGTAAATGCCTCGCTGCGGAATTGGACATCAACAGGTCCTATGAATGGACGTATCCTGAATATGCATGTGATTTCTTTCCGTACAGATGAACAGGTATTCCACGAATGTATATAATATTCCAATGCATTCTTATTCTAAGTTTAATCCTCATTAAACCTTACCTATTTAATACAACATGAATGGTTTTTAGGATTATGCGACTGCCTCAATATGTATGTACGTTATGATGTGAAAAAGTATTTCCAAGTGGCCACGGTACGTGTATGAACAGAACTACGATGATTGGTTTTAATGATAAAGTACCCTTCGCCATTCAGCTTATCATTTGTCTCACTAAGCCCAGTTTTTCTCCTCAAATGTTATAGAATTGATCATCGTTTTTTATACAGTTGACAGTGTGCACTCCGGTGTAGATGAGCAGCCCAAGTGCAGTATGAACTAGCAGTTTTCGGTTTCCTGTTTAATAATATTGCTCTGCGTTGCGGCAAAGGTATTTGAGGAAAGTACATCTTTCTACCAAGAAAAGGGGAGAACTGAAACGAGTAAGTCAGAAGCCAGCGCCTGTTGAACACCAGTACTTATCTATTGGCAATAGCAACTCCACATGGGCACTATACTGTACGGCAGCGCTCTTCAAAACACATCTTGATAGTTTAGGATTTTTAATTAATAAAAAGTTTTATTACATCTATATTTAAATTTTAGAGTAATGGACAGAGTAAAGCAATAACTATAGGAATAATGACCTAAGATAGTGCGGAGTTACATAAGCCTTCCTTTCGTCACCACCACCACCACCAGCAACAGCAACCATCTCACCTTTTTGACTGGCTGGAGTGTTGTAATCAATATAAATGACTACAGATTAAAATGAAGACTGAGACAGAACAGTCGTTCTCGAGCAATCAGGTCAAACCTGAAAGGGCAGATTCAAGCACATCAGATTCAAACTCTGAAGTGTATACTCCATGGCTAAGAACTAAAAGGTCGTGGGCTGAGTTAAGGGATGATGTTCGAGATATACGAAGGCGACTCTGGAACTTGGGTTCCAGAGTGCCACACTCCTTCACTTTTAGAAAAATGTTGGGAAAGACGAGAGTATATTTCATGTCAAGTCCACCGAACTCGAGAGACAACTCCGTTTTTGCAATAGAAGTGCCAGATGAGTGCCCACCGATTTCGGGGCCTTCCAAACCAGATTTGCGTTTCCCTTGGATTCAAATAATAGCATCAGATTTTCAAGTTAGTTCTTTACTGAGAGCAGCGTATGATACAAGATTTATTTATAAATATGCACCTTTGTTATACCTCCCGTTTTAATCAATTTTTATTGTTTTGTGTAGGGATGCACTCCTCCATCTAAAGAAGAACTGCTAATGATGGAGAGAAAACGAATGACTCCAACGGGAATATCTTCCTATGAGTTTCATGAGGAAACAGCCAAATTTGTCTTCGGTGCCTCAACCTTCTTATATCAGTGCATTGATAACAATAGAGTATGAATAAAACATCCAACATCACAAGATATATCAAAGTATCATCACATTTCACATTAATTCTGAACTCATCGATTTATAGTGATTCAATTGTGATTGGGTATTTTTCAGGACTACCCACTGACGCCTACTGAAATTAAAACTCCTAATAGCTATGGTGCTCGGTTAAATGCCGAAATATGTCCAGCCAACGCTAATCTAATAGCCTATGTGAATAATGGTGATTTATGGGTTGTAAATAGCTCGACTGGTTAGTGAATCTGTACATGTATTCCATGAAAATTATACTTCCATAAATAGCTATTTATTTAATTATTTAATTCTTACTTAGGAAGTGAAGTACAGTTGACATTTACTAAAACTAGTGATGGGGGAATAGAGAACGACCCCATAAGCGCTGGATTTCCTTCGTACATCATGCAAGAAGAGTTTAATAGGTTTCAAGGATTCTGGTGGCAGCCTAACTGTGATATGCGTAAGTTATTTATCATTTAGGTTATCAAGGAGTTTCATATCATATTTTGCAATACTTTGGATTGATTGTAATTTCAGAAAATGGCCACGTATATCGAATCTTATATGAGGAGGTTGACGAAAGTGACGTGAAACTCGTCAGCCTTTTAACACTCCCAGGAAGAGATCCAGAAACGTATCGGTTTCCTGTTCCAGGTTCTCCAAATGCAATGTCTGCCCTGAAATTCGTAAATTTTGAGATTGATGACAATGGAGGTATCTCGAATGTTGTGCGTTATGACTTTATGTACCCTATTCAAAAGCTTTTTAGTTGGGTAGAGTACATAGTCAGAGCGGGATGGACACCGGATGGAAAATAGTATGGACACAAGACGTCATTTCAATTTTGATCAACTACATTTGTGAACAAGGATGATGGTTAGTTTGGTCTTTCAATTCTTGCAGTATTTATGCTCAACTTTTAAATCGGCAGCAGCAAAGACTGGAGCTTGTGCTCATCCCATACATACCCCTTCAAGCAATAGAAGGGGAAAAGGTTGACGATTTTGAATGGCCTTCAGCTCCAGCATACGTACTCTACTCTGAGCAAACCAATGTGTGGATAAACGTCCATGATATTCTTTCATTTTTCCCATCGGGTGACTCAAATTCGGTTATGTTTTTGTGGGCAAGTGAGGAAAGTGGCTTCCGACATCTGTATATAGTTAAATCAGAGCTAAGACCAGCTCTCTCTGCTACCTGGAAGAAGGAAACGTCACCAGGTAAAATATCAGGCGTCACAATTCCTAACTATAATACATTGTTTCTGTTGGAGTCTTGTGTATCAACTAATTAATACTCTCCTTTCAACAGCCCTGTGCTTATCGCCAAACGTATTGTTGAAAGCACCTTTAACAAGTGGGGACTGGGAAGTGATGAACGCACAAACTGCCTGTAATTATGAGCTGGGTCTCATTTTCTTCATTGGATTAAAAGACAGTCCAATCGAGCGTCATCTCTATGTTGTTTCTGTGCATGCTCCCAAGAAAATAAGAAGACTTACTCCTATGGGATGTTCATACACTGCTTATTTTAACGCTGATTGTACATTGATCATCCTCACTTACAGCAGCACCAAGCTTCCTCCAGTCTGTCAGCTGTATCGTGTGAAATACAATGATGCCACTGTGTTTGGAATAAGTCTGGAACTTATAACACACCTTAACGAATCCCCACGTAAGCAAATGATAACCTTTACAACTTCAGTGAGTCAACGAAGAAAATTACAGTGACAGTGTTACTGATATTTTTATTGTATTTTGGAATTCATCAGAGATAGAATCCGATTTTTCTTTTCCTGAAATAACAACTCATCAGTTGTCGACAGGCGAAAACTTGTACGCCATGATTTACAAGCCATTTAACTTTCAACCGAATAAGAGATACCCAACTATTCTTAATGTGTATGGGGGGCCCGAGGTCCAACTAGTTTATAACTCCTTCAGGGTAAGGAAGGCGCAAGACATATGTTGTATATTGTATTTTTTTTTGTAATGTTGGTGTTTAAAATGTGACAATTGCGAGCATTCTGTTTGTGAGTACAATGTCTAAAGTAATTTAATATTTTCTACAATATATGTAAGTACATTAACAAGTGCATCATAAAAATTGGAGTGTTGTCAATCTTTCAGGGAACGGGTCAATTTTGGTTATATTTGCTAGCCTCTCAGGGTTATTGCGTGGTTGCTATTGACTCAAGGGGATCACATCACCGAGGTGTCCAATTTGAAGGCCATATACGAGGGAAAATGGTACATACAAATAACTTTAATAATGACTGTGATTCTTATGGACAAATAACTATAATGTCAATACTTTTTTTATACTTCTAGGGAACCGTAGAGCTGAAAGATCAAGTAGAGGTGCTGAGGTCACTGGCATGGAAACATCAATATATTGACATGGACCGTGTTGGCATCTATGGTTGGTCGTACGGTGGATACCTTAGCTTAATGGGCCTAATTCAGTACCCTCAACTATTTAAGGTGGAGTAGCAAACAAATTATAGTCTACCTCACATGCATATTTTTTATATTCCTTTGCTTTCCTTCTACAAACATTAATAATTTGAAAGTCACCTTCTAAAATTGCAGGTCGCGGTGGCTGGCGCCCCAGTAACAAGTTGGGAATTATACGACACCGGTTACACCGAGAGATATATGGACCTCCCATCAAAGAACCCAGCGGGTTACAAGCAAGGCTCCGTGTTAACCTACATTAACCAGTTTCCCGATGAGGAAGATCGACTTTTAATAGTTCATGGCCTGAACGATGAAAATGTGCATTTTATTCATACCGCCGAACTTTTAAATTGTTTGCTTAGAGCTGGTAAACCATATCAATTACAATTGTATCCCAATGAACGGCATAGTTTGAGAAAATTGGAAGCCAGTGAGCATTATGAAACGACCTTTTTAAGTTTTCTCCAACGTAGGTTATAGTTCATTGCATCTTTTTATTTGCGTATATCTGCATTATATACATGTATATTTCTTAAGATACGTACTGTTTTAATGTGTCTTACTTTGGCAAGGTTTTAATAATTACATTACAAAATTTTCGTCCTTCGTGAATGGCGAATTTGATTTGTGACAACCATTCAAGAGCTCGGCGTAGCTATTGCATAATATGTTTGTAATCGCAGTGTATATTCCCTGCTAACTCTGCTTATAATTTTGAGTCAGCAGCTTATGTACAGATTTTTACTAAAGTTTTGTACTGTGATTTTATAAAAATCGCTGAGGAAATGAGTAGCCGAATGCTATGATTGGTTGGATTTTGGCAGGATATTCCACTCTTTCAGGGTTGTATGGAGTCAGGTAACCATCAATAGGAATGCCTGTCATTTTTCCAGTTGGTAAGTTTGCAACAATATGTGGATGTGACTACGATGACTGTAGCTGGACTCAACTACTAATTTTATCCATTTATTAAATTTTTAAGCTGAAACAGACCATATGCAATAACCTTAACTATTGTCTCTAAATTGCAGGGACAATAGTTGCCTCTCCATAATGTTGAAATGTTTAAACTGCTACGTACAGCAATAATATTGTAAGAAACTTGTTTGTTACTATGACGAAGACTAACATGCCGTGTTCTGTAAAAAAATGTTATAAGCACTAATGAAACATGTTGCTATGCAAACATTCTCGAACATTGTTTCTCGAACCGACAATAAATCAGACCCCGGATAAGATAATTCAATCGAAGTGATTAAAAACTTGGTTTATTACACTCACACAACAATTTCTCTTCATGCTGAACTTACACATTTTTCATAGACTAAAATGAATCTAGTGATAAAAACAATTTGATAACTACAACTAACACTTTCACATTCTTAACAAAAAAAATAGCAGCCAATTTTCATGGCTTCACATTTTCATTCTGCATCATTATTCCAACCAATCACCAAACTTGGTTGAGGTATAGATAGGTTTGGTACAAGTAGAATACTCATTCCATACCTGTAGAATGTGTTGTCAGCAGCAAAAACGCTTATAATCAGTCACCTGATTAGGTCCATACATCGTAATAAATCCATATATTCCAATGGATTTGATTACAAAGCGTCGGTCGACGCTTTCTGGACCTAAATAGCGTGGAAGGTGCAACACTTCGGAAATTCCAATTCAAAGATTCATAATAATAGCATAACAAGTAGGACCCAGGAGTCAATAATAAACGTCGTTTACAATAGGTTTTCCAACAATGCGTTCACATTTTCCTCAAAGCCCGAGATTTCTCCAAAAGGAGAGTCAGGCATTGGTGCAGATGGAGACAGCACAGGGGGCAATGACAGAGCTTCAAATGATGTATTCATTGAATAAGGAACGCTGTCAGAATCTTTATCACCTGACTTACCTTCATTTACATTACCTACGGCCCCCTGAGTACCTTCTGCTATAGAATTTTGTTCCTGGATAGGTAGACTTGGTGGAATATCACTACCCATCACCTCTGTATACAACGGGGTTCGATTTTTTGGGTATGCGGTGTACTTCTCGCATCGTACCAAATGCTCAGCTAAATTTTTAAAAAATCAACAACATTTGATAAATCACAAACTACTTGAAAACAGGATAATAATAAATATGTCACGAATGTGGGAAATAATACTAGAATGAAAAGTTGAAACTTACATAACTTATAGGCGCTTCTAGAGAGGTAACCACAATTACAAACTAAAGGTTCATTCATTAATTTCTCCTTTGTCGTCATTAATATAGGTTTAGTTGGGGGCTTAGAGTTGGGTTGGTGATTTAAGTCATGATGAATGTCCATGGCTTGTCGACAGGATGTTGTGAATCGACATTTAGTGCATGAGATGCGACCACTAAAAAGTTTAAAGAAAATTTTCAACTCATGATTATCCGTTTGCATAGAAAAAGCTTTCCGGACGCAATACTTACATAAAGTGATTAGGTGTTGTGATATCGACTTTGCATTCCGAACAAATAGCTCTCCCTTTATCTATTTTTGGAATATTTATCTTGAACCTAGCACCAGCAAATTTTTCACTCGGGTCAATAGGAAGTGGAACCGAAAACGGGGTGTTTAACGTTGCTTCAGGTGGTTTCTTCTTTTCGGTATTTAATTTACGCTTTTTAGATGTTTGACGTGATGGCGCATCTGGGATATATGTTGGAGGTACTGCTTTAGAGGTGGGCGGTGAAGGCATTATGACTTTTACAGGGAACGGGCGAGTTGTTCTAAGCCAAGCATTTCCTAGTAGTGCTTTACTTATATGTGCTGACATATGGTTACGAAGGTCAATATCATTCCCAAATGACAAGACACATTTTGGACACTTTTTAGTCCGCTTCAGTTGGTGGCTCTACAGCATCAAATTTTTCCGTTAAGTTTAATACTTTCTCCACTTTTGAAAGCATATAAATACAAAATTTTGTGTGGAAAAGTAGCTCACCTGAAGATGGACGACAATCGTTTTAAGTAACGAACATGACTTTGCAGCTAATACTTTCAGACAGTATGGACACATAACGTAAGCGGAATCTCCGTGTCGCTAAATACACAAATTATAAAAATTAATCCTGATGGTATTCCAAAAAAAACAGCAGTAGTTTCTAAGAGACTACAAGTATATATTACCTCGTTAAAATGGTCAACAACGTCATAGTGGAATGAAGAAGCATAGTCACAAATATCACAGACATATGGTGCTTCAGCTTCTACATGCATGTCCCACATGTGAAGTGTCAGATCCAACTCGTTTTGAAAAGGTATTTGGCAAACATGACAGGCATAAAGAACATCGCATAACTCGTGCACCTGATTAGAACATATAATAATGAATTTAAATTATGTAACTAATACTAATTAAAAGTTTCTGAGTAGAGGAAACGTAACGGTTCCCCCAACACTTACATCTTTCCTGTGATCCACTGTAGACGGTACGGATTTCAAGCAACACGTGCAAAGAGAATTTTCAGGAGGTTTCGGCAAGTTTGAAACATGTGCTGCAATATGACGAATGATCTCACGACTGGAGGTAAACGTTCGCACACACAGTGGACACTGTAAAATTTTACGTGAATTTAAAGTAGTGACTTAATTTTTTAGATTTACATTAAATTCATTTTCAGCTAGATAATCCCCGTACCTTGTTGGTAGTGAATGGTACGGTTGACCAAGATTTCGTCGTTCTAATAGTAGATACACCATAGTAGTACCTTTCTAATGGAATTTGTTTAGGTGTCTGGTGATAGTATGCAATCCGCGATTGGCGTGAGATAGCAAAGTCTTGTAGCTTTCTTTTTTCGGCTGTGACGGGTAGCAGAGGCGTTATTGGTTTCGGAGGAGGTATTTTTGCTACTGGTGCTACTTGTTGAACAACAACAGGAGGAGGGGGAGGGGGAGTAGGAGGGGGTGGAGTCGGTGTTTGATTTGAGCTTTCGTCTTTAAGAATATACTGTATACACTCCCTAATGCCTGGCTCATTGCGTAAAGTAATTGGGATTGTATTAAGGGGAGATCGTCTTGTTTGCTTGGTAAAGGACCAGTCCGCAAATGGATTCTGACTGACTTTGTTTAGACGAGGAATTAGACCACCTTGGAGATTCCATTTTGTCATTCCACCAACATGATCTAATATATTTTCAAAATTTTGAAGCACAGTTGATCCATATATTTCTCTCCAGCTAAGTTCATCCAGAAATTGTTGAACAATACTTTTACTTAAAACACTTAAAGTACTCTGAAATGAACATGGTTACAATTACAGTTAAACGTTTATCCTTGTGTTATAAACAAAATTGATAATTGTTTAACATAAAAAAATTCATACCGCAAACATTTTAGGAACTATTTGCCGAAGGTAGTTCATCACGTTACAATTAGTGGGTGCATTTTTCGGAGCATTTTCACCGCATTGTTGAATATTCTTGAATCCAAGTTCATGAAAGAGTGTCTAGATAAAAATTATTTAAAATAAATCAATCGACATTTCATCAGGGTATTAAATTGGAAATAGAGCAACTGAATGTTACAAAAGAGAACTGCCTAGTTAATTACCTTATCAATTATTCCATCCACTAAAAGTGTGCTACGCTTATCTACCCAATGTGTCAAAGGCCATAAAATCTGAAATGCTCGTGCCCCCTGCTCATTTGAACCAACTTTTCCTTTGTCTTTTGAAAGCTGCAATACGTTAAAATACATTCGTACTTATATTACCGCCCAGTATAATTTTATGAACTGAATTATTATCATCAAAAATTTTATTATAAATAATTTACCGCTTGTAAACTGTTGATTACTTTCATACGAACTATTTTAGTGGTTGGATCGAAAACTCCAAGTATCTCCACATTCACACTTTTGACACCACGACTTGTCTGCATTTAAGAAATAATTTTATTTAGGCCTTGGATTCATGTAAAATAATTCACATTGCATTCACAACAATATCATGTGTCAAAAATATTTACCTCAGCACTGCTGCCTAAAGTAATTACACCGATTTCAACAAACTTCGTTTCACCTCCAAGAAGTGGACAATGTTCGTGCAACCATGAAATACATATAGCTCTAAGAAGTGTAAAGAAATTCTTCAGATAGAAGCTAGTAACCTGTAACCACAAGAATATTAACATTTTCGTGTTGTAGAATTAATTTAATACATTATTGAGAAATTAAAAACATATCCCCATCTTTTAGTTTTGTCATCCACGTACCTTAACCCACTGAAGTATACTATTAGCTGGGGTCTGACATGACCAGTGATAAACCAATTTCAAAACTGTACCAGGTGGGTATTTAGACCCTTCGAAAATCGACCCATTAAAAATAGAGACCTGTCTTTCTGGACAACACTCCGCAGTCCACACATAGCCACCACTAAATGGCTGCCGACTATCATCAGAGTACATTCCAAGTTTCAAAGCTTGATGATGTGGATAAATACAACGATGTTCTAATTTCAGAAGCCCACGTCTCATCATCCACTCTACAAACTTTGCAGGCGAATGGACTAACACAGATTTCACCTTAGCATCTGGAAATCATAGAGAAAGTTAAAGTTATACAATCCTACTCCTACAATATTATTAATAGCGATAATAACGCTAGAAATTTGGCTAAAAGCAGCATAAACTATGTTTGTTAAGGCTTATCTCACTTACCTAGATCAGTTCTAGATTTCGTATGCATTTGTCGGCTTGGTTTAATTCGTAGACATGTTTTAACATGTACAACCAAAGATGGAAAAGTCTTATTCTGAGGTTCAGATTCATTCTCTTCAACTGTACCGGGAAGAGGTCGTTGTGTCCCTGCTGTAAGTCCCGTATCTGCTGAACCACTTGAAGTAATAGGATTTGAAGGTGGTTTCCTTTGCTGCTGGACATTTTGAACAGAATTCATCTTTTGCGTATTATTTGTTAAAACTGGTTTAGTAGCGAGAGCAGCTTGCAAGCTGCGCTGAGAATTTTGAACAATTTGAGGAAGCGGCATGCATTTAGGAGGTGGAGGTGTTGGAATTCGCCTATTCGGGTACTGCTTATGAGAAGCTGGTGCAGGAATGTTGACTTGTTGCGTTATTGGTCGCTGTGGCCGAGTCTGATTTGGCATTATTACTTGATTAGGACGAACTGGAGCATTTTGAATGGCGTATTGTGGACGCTGTAAACGGGGGTTTAACACCTGTCGAGGTGGTGGAATGGGCTGCCGAACTCTAATGGGAGGTGGTGGTGGTTGAGGACGCTGTGCAGGTTGTGTCATCTGCTGCATTTGAGGGGTAATTTGCAAACCGGGTGGAAAAGTAATAATTTGTTGTCCCATTGACGTTGTTCCAAGCAACACTGGCTGCCGCGGATTAAAACACATGTTCATACCATTTTGTGAACGAATTGGGGTAGAAGTATTTGGTTGATGTTGCTGCAAATTGTTTGTTTGTGGCGTTGGCTGTTGTTGCGGAACACCTATGAGAATAGAATAAAGTATAATATTAGTAATATTAATTAATACCCTTAGTTTACATACACATTTTTTAATCATGATAATTACATTCTTAAACAAATAAAAACAGCTTTCTTTAGCGTACCTTGGTTCACATTTGGAAGAGTATACAAAAGTCCCTTAGAAGAATCAAAAAACAACTGCGACCCAAGTTGTTGAATTCCAGGAATATTAGCTGGTTGGTTATTAGCATTAACATTAGAAGTAACCCTAGGCATACAGGATGCACTGCTTACTTGGGTATATGTATTCGGCTCTGAAAAATTCAAAAACAGCAAATGTTAAAACGAAGGACATAAAATACAAATAGAAATGTAACTCAAAACTTGGATTCACATCAGTCATTTTGTAACAACCCAAACATTAAAATTGGACTGAATATCCTTTTAATAGATATCACGCAAAAAATGTGCTTACGCTGAAACTGTGATACTGAAGCTGGTAATGTCACATTGGTTGTTCCAGTTGGATTAATTATAGAAATAGGTGCTAGTCCAGGCATAGGCACTCTCTGATACATATTTTGAGCTGAAGGTTGAACAAATACGGCACCAGGTCCACGAGGTCTTGCAACTTGAAGTGGAGAAGGAGGAGGATGTGCCATCCTTGGGCGTGATGGGGTCATGGTTATCGGTGCGTGCATAATATTTGTATTCGTCCTTTGTTGACGTAACTTTTTTCTTTCAATTAAAGCCTTCCGTAAAGCAAATGCACCTTCTCTCACCATATCCCTTGTTTCTTGTTTTTTCTGTATAAACATAAGGTTAACAATAAGACAACCAATCAGAAATAATGGACATAACAGTGTGAACTTCCAATAATAAATAATAGTGAAATCTAAAAATATGCTCACATTTATGGAATCGGCAATTACAGCATCGATTTTATCCTCCGATGTCATTTCAACAGTAGTTGTACTGTCGTCAAAAGTGATAAAAGCTAACCCCGGCTTCTTAACCGGTGCACTTTTCCTTTGATAGGTTTTAAACGCTGGAATCTTACTACTAGTTTCCTCTTCATTATCATAGCGTTTTTTCTTCGGGCTTGGATCCAGAATGACAATGTCATCTTCCTCGTCATCACTTTGTAGCTCACTGATTTCAGCAAAGTTTCTAACGAATATTGCTGGACGATCGTCATCTGAATCTGCTTGTTCCCCTTCGTTTTTATCTTTTTCATCGTCTGCTGATTCATTTGTGAACTCGCCATTTACTTGGTTTTGACTCTCTTTCTCCTTGTTTTCATCATCATCTGAGATTTCAATCTCCATAGTAGTCTCATTATGCAATCCATTGCTTCCCTCACCATCTAGAGAGACGTGTTCTCTGCCGTCTTGAAAGGAATCTACCCCTATGTCATCTCCAGGCAATACATTGCCAGTATTTTCAAAAGTTAACTTTTGCATACACAGTTCTCTATCCAAAGTTGATAAGAACAGTGGTGTAGCAACACAGGGAGAGGATGTCGTTGCATGCTCACAGTCTTCAAAGTCTCCACTCACAACTCGTTCTTTAACTAGATCCACAACATCTTTACAAATTCTCCTCCATTCGAGTTCCTTCTGATGAAACTCATCGGTGCCTATAGGGTCAGGAGGGTTTTCCAACTCTTCCTCATTATCGGATGGAATTTCAAAAAAATCGACTGGAGCACTAGAGGAAGATTCATCATTGGAAAAAATTGACTCCATTCGAAAATTTCCTAAAAAACCACCATTATGCAAAGAAGTTGACTCAGGTTCAGGGTCACCATTGGTCGTGGGGGTCACATTATTTCGGTGGTTTGCGAAGATTTCTACCTCCCCATTTTCATCCTTCTCTTGTGTCTCATGTAACAGAGAGCTACCTCCGTTCTGAACAACCTTCTGCATGGTAACATTGCCACCGCCGCCTTCAGCACTGCTCACTCTAGACGCCTCTTGTAGCGTTTCTTTAAAGTGGTTTCCACTACTGACCTCCACTAATTTATCACTGGGTTCGGACACCATGCTTCGATGGACATTAACTGCCTTTACTAAATGTGAACATTATTATATAAAAAAAAGATTAACTTCACTGCAAAAGCGCAGTTGTAGTTCAATCCAATATCAAATGGAATAGCGCTCTATAAGCAGGAGCAATGAACACAAGTAATCTGAATATAAGCTCTTTTCTCTTTAGGTGTTAGGCTGAAACCACAACAAGAAACGTAAACACTTTTCTATGTTGTACCTACCGATAGCAAATGTATTAAGGTGTTATGCGAACTACGATGTGATGCTGGCTGAAAAAGGTTGACATGGTATGAATCGACTCCCATCTACTATCTCTATGCAATATGCAGCAAAACACATTCATTAGCGGGGTTCAAGCACAGAGAAACATGAAGAGGATTGTAAGAAGCTTCTATCAAGCTCGCTCCTTCGCTCTATGTAGTAGTCCTGCTATGCATTTGGTGTGGGGCGTCGCGCGACCTCATGCAAATTCATTTTATAGCAGCATAACCTTAAAATAATGCATGTTCTCAGGTTGATTGAGTGCATTGCGGTAAGATGGAGCAGGTGTGTATAGGATTTACATATAGTAACCGTACAATAAAGTCATGTGATGACCATAACTCACTTGGAAAAGAAATCGTCGTACGCACGCCGACTACTCCCATTTCTGTTTAGGTTCTATGCTGGAAGATTGGAATTACGGGCAAAGGAGCAAAAAACGTTTAGTTTGCTTCCAAGGTAACTAAGACGCAGTTACCGTTTATTCAAGGGTCACAGATTTTTTTACTCGCAATGATTGGGCAAATAGTTGTGTGGGGAACCAATCAGAGATCAGTTTTCGTTGGCCTGTAAGCTCTATGAGCAATGCTACACTCTCGACTCTTCGTGCCAGGTACTACCTGACAAAGTTACTACGCAGTAAAATTAAGCCACACAGTATATGTGCATTGCGTGCTGTTGCATGGTATTCCTAATGCAGAAAGCGAAAATACACTTCTGGGGTAGTGTGATACTCTTTGACGAAATTAGTTTTATGGGGTCATTATACTATAATATGGGGTCACTATATTGTTAGTTATATGGTTCTCTTACATTGCATTATATATGCATGTATACCTTACCCCTGCCTAATATACTCACGATAAGTGTACAAGAATCCGAAGCTCACTCAGCCTATTGTTATACATAGAACCCACTCAAACTCACTGCGTTGTTACCATGGAAAATGTAATACTTTCCTAGATGGTAAATTAATAATTTTCATCGTAAAAATATGCACCTTAATTATAAATCACGTAATGCTATTCCAGCACTAATTCCCTTACTTTAACTTAAAGAATTTTATGAGCTTGTATCATTTGTCAGATTATTATCAGTCAGTGTTCTAACTCCAAATTTAGGGGTTAGACCGCCTAACGATAAGTATAGCATTATGACTTCACTCGCCTCATCAAAATGGTAAATATTTTGGCGTCGGCACTAAAACTACGGAAATTCGTAAAAAAAAGTTCGCTTTATTAATAGAACATATAAGATGAAAGTGATTTCGATTAAGGTATGGTCAAAAGTGGTTCTATGTATTTTTATATTTTTTATGGTATCCGCTATCATAGTGTCCTTGTATACACGTACATAATAGCTGAAAAATACCTCTGTATATATGCTCCTTAAGTGTAAGTTGACGTCGATTACTTCTTACTATAATGCCAGCGACGCTGCTATTTTGATACATAAATGAAGGTTCCAACTTCGTAAACTTTCAATTAAAATTGTTGTAGGTCTTGATGCACTTAGATGTGTACTAGAATTACCTGAATGTAAACCTTCGTAGGACTTGTACGAGAAGTAAGTAAATGTTTTTAGCTTTCGTAAAAAACTAGTCGGATCGAAAATATTCGAGAATCGGCTTAATTGCGGTCAGGTTTAAGGTAACTTAGCAAACGCAACCCGTCTAATTTAAGGATTTTGGTGTACACTCTCCACAATTCACAAAGGTTTGGTAAGTGCTGACAGACTCATAAAAGCTAGTCTCCTTATGCTGTGTTAAAAGGACAACTATTTGTAAAAGTTGATTGGTTGATAACTTTGTGATTGTAACCACATTTTTTCTCTTACTGCGTTTTTAAGTTACATGCAAAAATCCAATTTTACCAATTGTGGCTAGCAATGCTTTCGAAGGAACCTGGACATGATTTTGTTGCTAGTTTATGACTTACACAAGTAAGACATTATTTAAATTCGAAAATAGATATTTCAGTGTGCCTTTGCGAATGAAAATGTAGAAGCTGGTATAACATATGCATATTATTCAAAGTTTTAATTAACTTTTCTTAACGCTTGCTATGTTTTAATGTAGCCCAGAGCCCAGTAGCTCCATGAACAAAACAACTCCTATGAGGTCGTAGTTGTATATACAATGCCAAGAAAGTACTTTCTATTACTTAATAGCTTCTTCCCTCTTAATTCAAAGGTATACAATCTAGATTGAGCGTAATTTGATACGCTAATTGTAATATTTTCAAAATGGTGAAGGCAAAGAAGCATTAACGATAAGTTAATATTGTCTTTCTTTCGTGTTATGAAATGAAGTATATATTAAACAGTTTTTACATACATAAATTTACTTGGTTTTATTAATAATCGTTATTCATACTGTAGATTCTCGGTGCTATCATATTATTTAAAAGCTACTGCATACGAAAGCCAATCTAAATATTCAGACACTCTTGTATATACATCCGGCCAACTTGGGAAGAGTGCACAGCCTCCGATTCCAAAACTGACTATGCCTATCAACGAGGTTACGTGCGTCTTTTCATTCTCCACAACTAAAGGTCCACCTATAATTTAAGTGTCAATACAAAAATCATAAAATTCATCTTATTTAATAATACCAACCTTGAAAAAAGGGGCTAATAAAAGTTTTGACAATTTTATTTTCACACAAAACGTTAACAAAATAATGTAATAAACAATTTGTTACCTGAGTCCCCCTGTAAATCAGAATTAAATACATATAAATAAATCATTCATGTCTGGTTCATATTATGCAGATGAAAGATGTAATTTGTCTGAATCTGAAACTTACAAAGCAAGTTCCAGAGCAATTTGGATATGACACAGCACACATCATATTTTGAGTGATGTAGTCTATTTTTAGAGTCTTCTTGCATGCGGAGTTTTCTATTACGGTATTGTTTACGAACTGTAGATTCGTTGCGAGTTTTCCTTGTGGATATGATATTGCTCCCCAACCAGAAACTGTCGCTTTTTGAGATGAATACGAATTACCTACCAAAGTAGATCAATATAAGTATATATATATATCCTTATCGTTAAATGGTATGCGAAGCTTCGTTGCAAAATGAGTAACTAAAACCATTTCCCGTCGCCTGCTACATTATCTCTAATCTTAATATAAATTTATGCATTTGCATGCATACTTATGCATCAAAATGCGCCCTTTCATTTCGTTTTTGCATAAAAAATGGGTTCGGGTTCATGTAAGAAACCTTCCCAGTCTTGATTAATACATTCATGGCACCGTAACTCCCAATAAATATTAGTCTCGCCGTTAACCATACAAATTCAATTTCTTTTTCGCAATATGTCCATTATATTTATAGCTCATACCTGATTCTGGCAAACAAACAGGCTGAACTCCGGCCCTGAATTTTAGTGCATTTCTCAGCTTTATCACAGCTATGTCGTTTTCCAAATAATAAGGGTCAAAGTGAGAGTGGAATGTAACTGAGCTAATATTAACAAACGTATGCTCAGCTTCATCTGTAGTATTTATGTTGAGATCTCCTACTACTATTTTTACGGTTCTTAGAGGAACGGGAGCAATACTGTTGAAAAGCAAGTAAAATCAAATCATGCTTCAACCTAAATCAATCAATTAAAAAGATACAAACATAGGAAGTTACCTTAGAAAGCAATGCGACGCAGTAACAATTGCATCGGGACTAATAATTGCACCCCCACATACATGACCTTTTGCATCTTGAATACTGACTTGCCACGGGAACTGATGTAACGAGGCATCTGTTCCTCGGAGTATTCTTGCCTTATCATTATCTCCAATATCAAGCAAGTCCTCTATTTCTGATCTTTGCTCTTGAAGTTTTTCTTTCTGAATGTCTCCTGCCCTATTTCTGCATGTTGTCGTGTTGGATGATGAGTTTGAAAGTGCTTGATGGGCTTGTTTTAGGTAATCTATATTATATGAAATTTTCACAGGATTGCATAACTATGAGAACCTAAGCAACGTTGTATAATATATGGTATAAGATTCATTACGAATAAAAGTATACCAATATAAAATGCAGTGTCGACGGCCACTCTGGAGATATCTATATAACCATCACCAGCACTATATATCGTATTTTCCAACTCTGGAGCCAATGTTGTAGTTGGAAGTGTTTCAGCATCAATGTCTCCCCATTTTTTCCCACAGTTCGGAGTATCTATTAAATATTCATATAAAAGTCACATTCAGCCTCGTTGCATAATTACAAAGAAAGCAGTGACATTGCTTTGCCTCCAAATGCTACATTATGAGAGGGCACTTTACCTTTAACATAGTTCACATTTGCGCATCTCATCTGTGTGATTTTGATATTCCATTTATACTGCTCCCTCGAGCTCTGAATTATTGATAGTAGGGACAATGGAATCCGATGACGAGGATTTACAGCAACCAAAGCTGTCAAAAAAGGGAAAAATTCAGAATTATGCGTGCTTACAAGTACAAAAATTGTCTGCAGTAGGAAGGTCTCATGTGTGGTGTGTGCACAAAAGTACGAATGAATAATACAAAATTATCGTAACACGATTAATCTACCAATTTATGTATTTTCCTATTTGGAATGTCATGGATGACATTGCAATGATACAATGGATGTCATGTCCATTGCCAATTGTCACCATAAAATTGACCCATTTTTTTACAAAGAAGGATTTATGTTCCATATTTTAAACGACTTGTAATATGCATTAAACGTACTAAATGCTTTAGAATTCAGGTGGCCATGGAAAATGCCATGGTATTTTGCTGTCATTTCATTCTTTAAAATAAACTTTTCCCAAATTGCCGACAAAAGCGATTGTGCAACTCCTGTAGACCTATTCAAATGATTGGAATACCAGATACCAACGTCGATGCAACCAACACACAATGAATTCGGAATGTATAGTGAAAACTTCTTACTTGAATAGCCTGTGAGTTCTCCACATCTGGGAAACGCTGCACCGTCCAGAGAGTTCATGATAATAAATTGGTCGATGTTGCATATTCCTCGGTCTAATGGCCTTGTGGTATTGAATTCAACAAATTCTAGCCTAAACGCGTATTAACAAAAGCATATTCTGTAAGAAGTGCATATTTTATGAATGGTTGCATTTAGCACGGGACGAAAGCTAGGTGGTCGTTGTAATATATACAAATGTAAGCTATAATAGTCTCACACGCTTAACTCACAATTATTCAGATATTTTTCGTCACTAAATTCGGAATTACCTTACTGCACAGACACCAGCTTGTAAATGAATGTCATATTGGCAAACAATATTTCCCACAGTTGGACCCGGGAACCCAGGTGATTGAAAACTCGCTTCAATTTCCGATGTTGTTTCACTACATGACTCTTCAACTGTTTACAGTTGTGATTTACGCGAAAGAAACATTTTTAAATATTAAAGTTTAAATGAGCAAAAACATGGATTTTAAACATGAGGATAATTCGTGTGAAACATACAATGACAGCAGACACGACCCCCTCCATTAGGACAAATTGATTTAGGTAGACCACCAAGTCTACTGCATTCTCTGGGTTGAACACATATGCCAGAGCATCGAAGCGCGTCAATATCTGTATCAGGTTTCGTTTTTGGAGAATCGTCCAAACTGTTGGAGCGGTATATTCCTACACCAGGTCTTTGTCCTCTAGGTGGAAACACAGGATCAACTCTAGGCTGCTTGGCTGGATAATGATAGACGCTTCCTGAAAAAACATACATCCTATTATTAGTACAACGGGATTCCTTCGGTAGATTGATACTCTGAACTTGACAAGCTTATTCAAACCCAACTTCATTTACTATGGCCATGACTCTGGATTAAGTGGTCAACGACTTTGATTGATATATGGGATGGGATAACTATTTATTAGCGATTGTTTGTAAATATTCAATAACCTGGGAATATTAATGGTGGCCCTGGCTCTGGCTCGGGATAGTAATCAAATGGAAGCACATAATTGATGCAGGATAACCTACGAAAGTGAACCATATTTACTAAATGGAATGACTTAATCACATTGATGTACAACAAGTACACTTTATCAGCCTCAACCTTCTGTTTCATTTATGTATTTGCACACATTGCATTGCACATCAACAAATGCACTTGCTATATACAAATGAAATCTGCAGTCTATATTGATGCAGACTTTTATTGACTAGCTTTTCTTGCACATCTTGTAAACTTAGTGATAATACATATATGAATAAATGCAACTGTAAGTAGAAAACAATAAACTTTTTATGTAGGATTAACGAGCATGTGTTACTTTATTTAAATGCATTCACTTTGACTGTTATTTTCACTCGCATTTATTTGTACTTACACGAATAGTATGCATGTTCCGATATGAAATTGATTATGTTTCCACATTTTCCTTCAGCCAAATCGAAAACTGATGTTGAAGTCTCTTTTAAGGCAAACTCTCCTAAGGATTTGAAATTCTGTATGCAGATTTCACGGGAAAGTTATAGCAGATATTGTAAAGTAACCGAAAACTTGACTAAACATTAAAAATCCATTATAAAAACTGGACAAAAATGTGACCACACGTGGCTAATTCAGAATTTATTTCACTATGTTTAATGGAGAAGCTTCCCGAATCCCAACCGTAGTTCTTCAAAATCTCCTTCAAGTACGTCGTTAGTCTTGATCAGTTGTTGGTAAATGCACACTAACCTTTCACATGGTCTAGCAATAGGTATTTATGAGCATGCAACCAACTTGTTCATGTACACGATTTGCTCACACTGCTCATAATGTTGTGTGTATGTAAAAGTTGGCAAGAACAAAGCTTGCAATTTTTTTAACTTTTACTGTTACTTACTACCAGAGAAAAGGCAATGTACGCAAAAGACAAGTTCAGTTAGGGAGTCGGCTCTCTTGACAAATTCCTGTTTTCTTGACTGATGATGACTGGACTGTGATTGATCTTAAACATGCAATGATACGCAGAAAAGTTCACTAGGTAGGTAATCCAATCAATTTACTAGCATTACATCACAGAGGTCCATTTACACAATTGGTTCAAGTTTCTTTTTCCCTTTTTCCTTTGCATAAAACTTTGTATCAAAACGATTCGATCGATTGTTTTTTTCGGTATACGTTGTTTATACTGCGAGTTATCCTTGTAGTTTCCTGAAGTAACTTTAGAGAAACGGGTCAATTAGTTGTACGACCACTTAGCTGGCCCGGTTATGTTGCTATTTTCTTGTGGCTGTTTTCATACATTTCCGTATGAATTGAAATGAATAAAAACCAATGATATGAGATCTCTAAAGGAGGGTGCTGACTGCTGATGAAGCTTGCTGCAACGAATGAGTATCTACGACTACTGATGCACCTCATCAAGTTCAAAAGCACTTTTTAATACAAACTCTAGTTCACCTTCGTCATCGTCAGAGAAAGGAAGCTTTAGTCAGCAGTGTCCATCATAACGATTAGCTAAGACGGGTACTATGCATACACACGTGAACTTTCATATACAATGCTTATTATAAACTGTGGACAACAACGGCGAATTCTATTGCCGTTTCACCAATGCCAATAATACTACATGCCACGACTGTTGTATGGACGTGGACTAGTTCCTTAAATATTTAATGACCACAATGCATTTTTCCATTATTCTTTTCTAGTTGGATCCTACGGAGTAAAAATGTTTCTAGAAATTAATGTACAGATGTAACATATAAGCATATATTATGCGGTCTGCAAAAGCTGTGATGAAAATGAGAGGCAACCGAGACGACTTTGCATGATTTCTACACAGCATTGACAATGTTGCCTCGGTCGGAGCATGTAACAATCGGTAATTTAGAAAATTTGTCATATTACCTGTGAACATGAGTGGGTATAAGTACGTAGTACGTGGGTACGTGTTTGCATGCATAAAAAAGTTATTTCTTTCTCATTGTGTACTTCCTTGTTGTCACTGACTTGAATTTTTTATGAGCATTGTTATTGTAGTGTTGCGTGTAAATCCTAAATAGTTACCACCTACGATTGCATACAATTCGATGCTACTTTTCGTTCGGGTTAATAAGCCATGATATTATGGACGGTAGGTCCAGCCTTAAATCGGCTACTCTATTCTTCACAAATGATTGCAATTAGTCTTGCAATCCTTACATGAAACATTGTATCATTATGCTTATCGTTAGTAACATTTGGAAGAGCTGGTTCTAGACAATGAGCAGCCAAACTTTTTTCAGTACCTATAGCACAAGGTTTTTTATTTATTACTTTGCATGTAAATATAAATTAAATAATATCCAATATCAATAGCAATTATTGTATTCTGAATTTGGTAATATGTGTATTAAAAGCATTATGACTTTTGTAATCCAGAATTGCGAATTTTGGTAGTTAAATAATATATTATATTGAGATAAATGAGATAATTTCCGATATAATATAAAGATTAACGTTTATACTATGTTAAACCAAAAATTTAGATGGTAAATGATGCAAAAAATGTCTGGACCTTAAAGCATTGCATGAAATACTAAATTAATACGCTGTACCGCCAAATCAATCATTTAGTGGCTATTTTACAGTCAAAACAAGTTTGTATTACGAGAT
Organism: Orchesella villosa; assembly: GCA_036850725.1. Lineage (NCBI taxonomy): Eukaryota > Metazoa > Arthropoda > Collembola > Entomobryomorpha > Orchesellidae > Orchesella > Orchesella villosa. The sequence continues at coordinate 29,403 of JAANSM010000044.1, read as the reverse complement.
TAAGGTAACTACAACAAATAATGAGAGAGCATCTCTGCCAAATAATCTCATTAATCTCGACTAGAGTACACTCATACAATAGATATTGTCAAGTCAAATTAGGTTCAAAAACGTGTGCGATGAATTATTAAAGACACACACGAAACAAATGTTGAATTATGTCATGCATTACCACAGGCTTATGCATTCCAGCTTGTCTAAAACGTGCCGACGATTCGTGTTTTGCTTGCATAAAAAAGCATAAAACTCGCTCTTTAGTATCAAAATATCAAACTATTTAGGGCAAACCTCTTGAAATGAAAAAGTCATGCCATGAAAGTGAAAGGAAACTATAGCTTCATGAATTACTTCAAATAAAGTAAGTACGTACATGCCATTGAAAAATCGGAAATTCAACTTAGCATAAAATTTATGTTTTCCCCACTTATTAAAAAATTTATTTAACAGAGAGTATAATTTTACATCCAATTGTACCAAAATATCACATTATGGCTCCATAGTCGCGATTGATATAAAGTTTAAGTATTTTTTAACGTTGGTATATGAGCCAGGTATTTGTCTGTCAATGCGACACTTTCCTAAACCATAGCTGACGACACCAACTTGAAAATATCGACCATCTTCTTCATTCTGGATGATTAGTGGACCACCTGTAGATAAATGAAATTGGCATCATCATTACTAACTAGAGAATTATCATTGTATAGGTAAAATAAATAGCGAATCTTGCTACCTGAGTCCCCCTGCAAAATCACAAATGTAAATTACATTATTTCAATGTTCAATTTCAAGTTTCAAGGTTGACCTAATGTTTCCAAAAAGTAATAGCTTACAAAGCAAACGGATGTACTGGGTTTAGACAGTCCACAAAGTTGTGTTTCACTTATCCCCATAACAGACGCTTTTGCCACTTCCTCAAACGACAGATTTCTTTTTAGCAAATCTTCATACTCCTTTTTTACCAACTCTTTACATTCTGAGTTCAAAATGATTTTGACATCCAACTTTTGAAGTCGTGATGCCGTTGCAGCTGGATCAGTCCCATTTAGTCGACCCCAGCCAGACACAATTGCACTTTTATTGTATACTTCAGTACCTACATAATTTTAGATGACAATGTAAATCATGTTCAATGTAGGTAGGTAGATAAGGGCTAATGTTTCGTCTGTTTAATAGATGATGATGATGATGATTATACCTTCACTTGGTAAACAAATTGGCTGCACCTTGTCATTGAACTTGATTGTTTCTTTCAGTTTTATCACCGCTATATCGTTTATATGAGACTCTGTTGGCTTGTAATTGTAGTGAACAATAATTTTCTCAATTTCAAACTCTTCATGTTCACCATCCTTTTCCGTATCTAAAATGTAGTCGCCCACTATAATCTTCATTTTTTGTTTGGAGGTATATGCATTCCTTTAGTAAAACAATATGAATATCATCATCATCCTACACATTAAAAAGTGAGATTGTCATCATGAGATTGTCATTGAGAATTCATTCACCTACCTATACAGGCAATGAGCAGCGGTGAGGATGTACCTAGATATAAATTGAACTAATGATTTTATCTGATAAAAGGATAATTAATATAGAGTTGGTATGGACGATTTTTATAGACAAAAATGAATCAATGATTACCTATCATTTAAGATAGAGCCACCACATCTGTGGCTGGATTTGCTGTTCAGCTGTAGACTAACTTGCCAAGGGAATTCGCTTTTCTCCGCGTCCTTTCCGTTCACAATGTATGGGTGAGGTAGAGGGGATTGAACTGGATGCTTGGGTTCATTGAAAGGACTCTCCAAGGCCGTTAGCTGGGCATCTGAATCGTACTCATTTGGTTCAAACATTAGTTGACGTCCGCAGGCTGGCAAATCTTCAAGAAAAGTCAGGGGTTAATAAATGCTTTAATAAAGTCATAATTGAAAAGGTTGGAAATAATCTAGGTACATGTCTCACTTTTCCAAGGTTGCATTGATTTACAGTTAATTTGATTTATTTTCAGACTCCAGCTAACTTGGCTACTTTGCGCTACAAATAAAACTATAACTGGATGACTAGAACTGGGTTGTACTTCCACTACCGCTGCAGATCATACGTTAGAAAAATTTATAATGATCTTTTCGCCAGAAAAATGCATAGTATTAGTATTGATTAGTTTTATTCCAAATTACTGCTAATTACCCGTATGATTTTCCATTTCACATACACCTTCTGTTGGCCCACCTGCCGTGTTCATAATAAACATGACGTCGTCGATGCATTTTTCAGTTTTTGTGTACCTTTTTGCTTTTCTCAACTCAAATCTTTCGAAATCAATTCTGGAATATTGTGAAACAATTTTGCATTACATTTTTGACAAATATTGCATTTACACGTTGTTTCTTTTTATAAACGTTTTACTTTAAAGCACAAGTGTTTTCTGATGGATATATCCTGTATGAGCATTCCATACTTTCGTTGATTGATTGTGGAAAGCGTGGTGATCTGAAAAATGATACCTTTTCTCGGGAAACACCTCCACAGGATTTTTCAACTGAAAGTCATAATCAATATAAAAGTTATAAGCATTTATATATAACATGTTACCCTTATCTATCAAATACATTTGTAGATTAAATTTGATGATTTATTTACATATGCAACAGACGTTTCCATTAGAACAGGTTCCTTTAGTGGTTCCATGATGGTATTCACAAACACGTGAAGTAATGCAAGCACCTTCACACGTGCTTCCTCCGGAGTAACGCATCGGTCTAGCGGGCCTTGGTCTGTGTGCATATTCCCTTGGTTGTAACAACGACTTAGTTTGTGGTTTCCATGAACTGTCGATTTTTCCTAGAAAAACATTTCAAATGCGGAGAACCATTCACAGAAATTAATTAAATTTATTTACCCAAATGCGGAATATGAGAATCATAACTTGTAATTCTCTTCATACCTTCAAATGCCATTGGTTGTTCAAACACCCCATCCGGAATGACATCCGGTAAGGACTCCTCCAAAAGCCGTGGGCGATCATCGCCACTGGTCACTCGCCACATTAAAAAGAATAATAAAAACCATGGTGTGGACACCATTTCCATATTCAAACTGAATTTTTGAAATCAACTGCAAAGCTTTTACTACTACCAGCAACATTGCTAAAGCTACTCAAAATCTTCCAGGCAAGTGGACTGGGAATCGGAAAATCACGCTGGAACATTAACGTGCATTGTTGAAATGAAGTGGCTGTAGTTTTCCAGTTTGATTTACTTCCTGCTTCTCTCTATCTCTCTTTAGTAGAAGGAGGCTTGTCTTCCCTGGCCAACACTACATATTTGGCATCATCATCATCTTATGTATCATGACTGTGAATAAGTACGCATGCATCCATTATAACGATAGGTTGTCGTGATTTGATTAAGCCATATTCCGTCATAAATATGTGTTTATGACAGAGCTTCTAAATAGCAAAAGAGTCTGACGAGAAACGGAAACTGTGCTAAATTGTCATGCAACATGACGATGCCCGGGGCCGTTCAGGGCCAAAGTCATTCATTTTGTTTGGTGGATGCATGTCATTAAATGCGATAATAGATGCTACCACTTCTGATCAAATATTTATACAGCGATGATACTCATGATCCTACAATACCAACTAAAAACGACAACCTTCAATATTTACAAAGGGCATTGTTCTCATCTCATGCATGCTTTATTGAATGTTGAACTAAAAATGCATAGAATATGAAGCGTATGGGTTTGCATAAGTACTATTCAAATGTTCTGTGGAGCCGGGGGTTCATATTCCTTCGATCGCCAGGAACAAGAATCCCGTTGTTTTTATTTAAAAAATTCAAAGCGTGGATTCCTCTAGTTGAAAATCCGTTCCCAGTTGAATTAAAAGAATATGAACCCCCGACCTGCGCGACCATAATTGTCAAACTATTTTAAATGGTTGTCGTCAGGTGAGTGATATGATGATTTACTTACATAAAATACACACAGATCAGAAAATTCACGCAAATGTAAGCCTTTATAATTTAGCTTCAAACAATTGAGAATGAATTCTCCGTTGTGTGATATTGAAACCTGCAGAATAGAGAGGTTTAAATATAAATTTTGGCCATGGCAGTGATCTAACAATACAGACTACAGGTGTATACATGAACCATACGACCTTTTCTCTACATATGACAATTTATAAATTATTGGAATGGAATATACCATTCAAATGTTTTGGTTAAATAAAATATTGTCAGACAGACTTTGCTAGTACGATCAGAAATAGAATTTTTGAATACAAAAGAGTTTGCAAGTACTATACCAATCTTGTTTATTCTTGAATTATATCGGATTTTCCGGATTTTTATCAATTATACAATCAATTGTTATAAATTTTGAATCTGATTTAATTCAGTTTTAAAACTAAGGGCTGTAATGTTGAAGCGAAATCTTTTGACGTAAATACTTTCCATATTTTATTTCAGTCGTCAAGTAGTATATAAATACAATTTACAAAATATCAACAATTAATATTGTCTAACTGGTTTCACTGGACACTAATTTCAAATGAGCGAAATTCAAGCTACCCTAATATTGAAATATTTACACAAAAACACAGCTTAAATACGTAAGTCATTGGGCATATAAATCATATCATTTAATAAATGTTTACAAGTTTTCTAGTAAAAATATTATACTTATTTTATACACATACAACCTATATATAGTTAGTTTATATACACTAATTCCAAAGTAAATTTGAATAACAATAACATTAGACACAAACATAACAAATGAGTGTACTGCGACATGGACGCAATTTTTTCATAAAGATAAAGTGTTCAGCATATGCTCACACTCACGGGACCTTTCATGAACTTTTTTGTGTTTTGAGAGATGATCGCTTCTTGCGAATCTTTTGGAGCAAATAGTGCATTGGTATGGTTTGTCTCCAGTGTGGCACCTAAAATGTCGGCCGAGTTCATCAGACCGAGAAAATCGCCATGGGCAAGGTTCCCACGGGCATACAAATGGTTTTTCTCCTGTGTGACGTCTAAGATGTGCTTTGAGATGAGATGACTTAAAATACACTTTGTCACAGTTTTCCCAAGGACATTTCAACTCCAAAACTTCGCTCAAAGTTTTCCCCCGCCTTCGACCTTTCTCATGGTTTGGCTTTTTACCAGGAGTTTTGGTTTTATTGCAGCTCCCAGGTTTCCGACCCCGAGTTCTCTTTGGTAACGTTGGAATCGTGACTTTCTCAATATCTGGTTTTGTGTCCAAATCATAGGATGAGAGCCGATGGGGTAATATGGACGTTGGCTCTGAATTGTTTGACAGAATTGACATGGGGATTTTTGAGCACTGTTCAATCATCTTGGGTTCCACGTTAGTGTACCAATGAGTCGGTTCATGAGGCTCAGAAGAAAAACTTAACATGCTTTCCCACGATGGGGTAGTACACAATTCCAAGTCTCCATACTCAGTTGTTCCGAGCTCATCTAGTAGTGGAGCTCCTTCAAATATGCTGGTAACTTCGGCTACTAGGGATGTTGGCTCCGACAGGGTTGAAGTTAACGTTGTGGAAGTTGGAGTTGCAAAGTTGTCAGTCAACAAGTCGACTCCCTCCACCTGTATAAGAAAAAAGCAATTTCGTTTAACTATATTCAGGAATTAAATATCAACAGTCAACATAGATTATTTCGAACACCTCCAACCTTGAGTATTAAACATTGGTAGTAACACAACAATAATTCCACGTAACGACCAAACGTTTAAGTAAAATAGTAGAAGTAGCACTTGCCTGAGCATTGTTCAAAGGTTGCACAGATGGAAAAGCTGTAGCAAAGGAGGACAATGGATCTGAAGTAAAATCGTGAAATGAACTAGTTGAAGTACCTCCAGAAAGCTCCATTGAGTCCGATGTGTTTGAGAAGGGGGACTCCGAGCTATGAAAACTGTCTGTAAGTATCAAATAAAAACAACACTTACAATTTCACCAACTACCAACACTCAAGAGTGAATTTAAACTTATTATGACTAGTAAAGTCTTATGACTGCCTGCATTTTAAGTGATTTCTCATTCTAACATCCAGTATTTATGGGTATTTATACAAAATCATTACTTGGAATAGTGTGTAATGTGTAATCAGCTCTACATATATCAACTGTGTGGGGATTCCTTTGAAGTCTCAAAATTAAAACAAGTTTTGTCTTGGTATATTCATACTAAATACGTCGAGCTGTAATCTTACCATGTTATTACTGGTGTTGGACTAAAGTCTTATTTATTAGACCTTTGTTTACTTAATGAGTCAATTCCTCCTCTGAGGATAAGCCATCCATTATGAATTTGCCGTGCCGTGATACATGTGCATACTTATGTACGTTTTAATAAGAAATTTCCATGTTCTTTTAATCGATGAATGGCTATGGCTACTGTATGCTATGATTTTTAGAACAAACAACAACTGATTTTTAGTTAAAACTTTTAGCTTTACCAACGTACCTTGGAGTGAGTCAGACGGTGATGAGCTGGAAGTAGAAGTTCCGGAAAGAAATGAGGAGAGATCCGTGTCGTCTACGATTGCCCCGAAATCATTATCAAAAATGCTCGGGATTAAAAGGCTGTCAAGAATATCATCTGAATGTGGCATCATGAGAGAGTTGAGACTGTCTTCGTGTGTAAGCGTCATCTTCAAAGTGAGATAAGTACAATGCAATCAGCAATTGATCCCGATATTCAAGCCCCACAAGCCGAACCGGCTCCTTTTACATAGTCCACAAGCAGACGTTAGTTTAGCGAACACCGTCACACACAATGTCACACCTAATAACAAAAATGATAAGAATTTATTATAAAAAACAATCAGAAAATATACAGTTTACGTCAATAGCCAATTAATGTTTTTAATACATGAGAAGGCTAAAGAAAGTAACTGATTTGTATACAAAACCTACACTTACAATTCCTTGTTTTTAAGCCCTTGTACGCTTACGTATTTTTATGAAACGGTGAGGATTAATATGAAATGATAAACACTTGCTACTCCTCAAGTGCACGTCAGCTTGATCAAGAAAATCGAACGAAACTGAATCGAAATCCAGAGAGTCCCTTGACTTTTTGTAAACTTGAGGAATTGAATTGTTTGTATCGCACAAGCCAACTGAACACCCTGCTAGCTAAGCTAATGGATTGAGTTACATTTGTATATAGATTTTCAATTTTAATTTTTAAGAATGAATGTACACACGCTTAGAGTGTATGCTATGGTCACCAGTGCACTTTACTATATAAAAAGTTTTTTTTCCTTATATTAAGGTAGCCGCTCAATTCATCCGTTCAGCTTAACGATTATCCATATTACTTAGACAGCATGAGCTTTTCGTCTGGTCTGCTGTAATCGCTCATTTATTTCCAGTTCGGGTTACTTTTCAATGAATAGTTTGACTAGCCGAGTGATTGAGTAGCAGAGAGGAGTCAGGTTAAACTAGGACCGCAGTGATCATGATCTCTCAATTGTGATTGTGCAGGTTCTATGGAACTTAACACGATTCCTTCTGGCAATTAAATACCCTGTTACAGAGCCAGTCGCACATAATGTATCTCAGTTCTAGTATTTTTACCCAAAGGGATCAGATTCCAGAAACACAGGCAGAAGAGTCGGAAAACAATCATTGCTCTACAAGTGCCTCGTGGTGCTCGCATGTTGCTGAGATGATGCATTGAATGAAAGAATCCTTTCGTGTACTTTATTTGTTGGTTTTTTTTGAGTGTGAAAACGTATACCTTATAATGTAGGTACGACTTTGGTTTCATTTTTTACCAGACTTCGTCCTCATGTTTACAAAAAATCATTCAAATTCCATTTTTCCTACGGTTCTTATCAAAAACAAAACTAAAACTATCAAATTAACATTTGATATGCAAAAATATGAATGGTGTTTTTCCATGATGTTCTGAACTCCAACGCGTAATTAACATGCATATGAATGATATCTCTATCTGGAAGGAAATGAAAGGGTACCTTATGTACGTATAATATGCATATAAATTGTGCTGCCTCTTTGTCTACAATCAATTCCTAGCGGATGCTACAAATCAGAGACGATTGCAATGGTAAAGAAGTAAAAGAGTTTTTAGGTCTCGTATACTAAGTGCGTTGAAAGAACTGTTCCTTCGAAGAAAATTATTAGGTTATGTTTTCTAAATGACAAGTATTGGAGCTTACATCAAACTTATCTGCACAAGGTACAATGAAAAACATTCAGATTCAAGATTGCATATACAAATCTGATTTTGAAATAAAATTGACTCCATTTGAAAACGTTTCGGCTTTTGTGTGGTCACCAAATATGGTTTTTGTAAAGCATAAAGAAATATCTCCAGTTATTTTAAGCATTTGTTTCTTTTATTACAAGGCGGATTTCTTGCGTTGGCATTTACATAATCCATTGGCTTTGTCCCCATTAGATTGTTATTGATTTTTAGCCCCCTTAAAACGAGGTAATCTGAGGACCAGCAGCCGACAACCTGAACGTCAAGTAATTCCGTAATGACATGCCTGCTGAACGTGTGAGGGCTGTCAATTGCTCATTTTCATGACATAAAGCAGTCAAACTGCAATGATCCATGCCAAGCGGTACCAATTCCTACCTTCTTTTCACACATCTACTCACAAACTATGGGTTTCAGCTTCAGTTTCAAAGACATTCCATATGAACCTGCACCCTTTAATGTACATCTGTTCACCGAATGAAATTGGATAGTTAGCTATTATTATGCTGTAGCTGTAGTGTGTGTAAGTGCTACAGCCTGGAAATAAATGGCATGCCTACACTGTGCGTTTTACGCAACAACCCCTACCGACAAATTGAAGCTTTCAACAAACCTTCAACAATGCATATTATACAGCTTGGATTATAAATATTTCGTACATTTATATAAATGCTTATTGAACAGTTTTTGATTATTATTCTCTATTCGAGCGTAAATGCAACACACGCAATTTATGAAATTAATCTGATAATACTTTCCTTTCTACCACTGTTTTGCTGGAAAATGTAGGCTTATGACGTGATAATTCTCAAATGTATAAAATTATGCAGCTATTTCTACGTGGGAATATTTCATTTATGACGATATTTTAGCATGGTATGCATTTTTGAATAAATTGTACAAGAAATAGCAACTGTGGTTACTAAAATCTTCACTATTACCTTCCCCACGAACTGCAGCTAGAGAGTAACCACTTGTACTTCCTGTATGAGTATGATATTCCTAATTTATAGGTTTATGTTATGCTTTATAGGCATGTGTCACCATTAAGGAATTCAGTATGATAAATTCATCACATTTTAACTCGTTCAACTTTCTGCCTGCTCATCATTGTTTTAGCTCATCTCATCAATTAAACAAAGTAAAAACACATTATGATTTTTTAATTGGGTTGCGTCCTTATACAAACTTCCAATGAGCGACGCTGGAAGTAAAGAACATGTTTTGAGCGAAAGGTTAAGTATGCAACTTGTTACCATTACAACTAAAGATAGTTTTCTCACAGCTGCACCTAAAGTTATGTTGCATTGCATATGAAACGCATTATATACTTACTTAAAATAACAAGTTTAGATCTATTCATAACGAAACGACTTTCAGTGTTTCTCCAATGTTTTTCACTTTAAAGGATAATATGCAGACTCAAATAATATTACGTTTTGTAACTTAATACAAGTTGTGTGAGTAAGCCAATTGTGCGAGCTTTCCCAGTCGCCCGTGAATACGCTTAAGTGACTTTCTATGAGGCATGGATATTGATGACAGAAGAAACACTGACTTATCTCACCTCTTACTCATGCAGACATACAAAGAATTTAGCGTCGTATATACTTATACTTATGTGTATACCTAAGTATTATGTATGTGAGGTCTTGAAAAAATACTCAATAACTTGCATCCATAATCACCCGCATAAACAAAGCCGTGCTCCTGCTGAATGTGATTCATACTTCTTTATACACACAAAGTATCACATTAGATGATAAAAATAGTTAAGAAACAAAGAATCTAAACAAAAATATTAATTTTCTCAGATGCAAATACAAAGTCTATAAATCCGATCTCTGCATATTGTAACGGCATGGTAATTTATCAGTGGCGTTGGAGAAATCAGGTTAATTTGCAAAGGTCTCGTGATGTTTTAAACTTTATCATTTTGGCCTTGGCATATACTTCTCACTTCCACAACTTATTGCTTATGAAGGGCATCACAGTAATAAATTTGAAATAAATTCAAGCCTACGTGTCCTAGGTACCCTGTAGTTCACCGTTATAGAATGTAGTGTATTAGATAAGCGAAATAAATAGGTTATACTCTCATTGAAAGTTATGTGTAGCTAATACGAACTGATGAAATTAAGAAGAAAATATATACCCTTTGAAATGATGAATGAGCCACATGCTTTACGTTTGTTATGCACGTCATGACAACTCATATATTTATTACATCTTTAGAATTTCTGATCCATAAATATTGCACATATATATAATAAAGGTGTTGGTTGTATTACTCATGCAATGTTTGGTGTTTGGTTTGCTGTCTCATTCAATAAAGCATGCAAACATTGGAATTCAGCCTTTGTTCTTCCACTGCTCCAAATCCAACAAGTCATGAACTGATGAATATGATGTAAACCGATCATAGTTCGTGAGCTCGTGGTCGTTTCAGTTTGCCATGCGAGAGGGTTAGAAATGATTACTGTCAAAATGAAACAGATCCAGCTTGCGATTTGAATTCCAATCCAATATGTTTAGCAAAGAGAGAAAGAGATTTTCAATAAAATGCAGAATATGCTACCTTTTTATACGATACCAATCATATACATTACCTAAGTATTTACGTGTTAGTTTTAACAACCTCACTACAATGTTATGTGCTTGCTTAAGTTCGCTTTGTATACAAGCCGGTAAATGAAAGAATGCTAAACGGTTTTTGTTTATGCAATAATATATAAACTTTGAAATTCTTACCGTAATAAATTTATTCAATTTTCATTCAGTCGTTTTGATTCATTTCGTTATTAGCAACGGAAAACTTATTAAACACGATACACTTGTTGACGAAATAATATTTGGTTGAAAATACAATAGCCTGGAGAATTTTCCACTTTAACAGAGCACAACAAATAACTTACTTCAAAAGTAGTTTCTTGCACCTTACGTGAACCATACGACCCTAAAACCTATTAGTTTACTTCTAAGAAGAAGTAACCTTAAATTTTCGGCTTAATCCCTTCTCCCGATTTTTTTAAATCCAAGAAAAGGACAATGGAAGTTGACAGTCTGCAAATGGTTAATGACTAAAATGTTGAGTTGTATCAACTCATTTTCGCATTAATTTGCATGCCGAGAAAAACAAAAGCTTATCTTGATGTTACAATTCATTGACTGATAAGAGCTTGGAAAGTTCAATAGTCATTTAAAACAAAACCTCGATGTTATGATGTTGAATTGATCTGTAATTAACATTGTAGGGTGCGCATTACACTCTAAATGTTACTATGACACTAGGATTATGTACGAGCAGGCTTCCCTCACTTCTCCAAAAAGTACAGACAGGTACAAAAGTACATGCATGCGCTCACAAAACACCAACGTTTAAATGCCTGATTTTGTGCTGTGTGCTATCAGTGATCAGGAAAATGCAAATACTTTAAACTAACCATACCGACCTTAAATTAAAGCTCAAGTTTTGTTTAGTCTGTCATGTTTAACTAAAGCTGAGCAATTAAATTTTCCTCTAGAAAACAGTTTCAACGGGTATAATATACGTGTTAAATATGCCAATAGCGTTCCATAACATGTTTGCGGCATGTAGAAAGTAATATCCTTTCTCTTTTGTCTATATCCAAACGAGAATTTGTACCAAAAGTTCATAACATTATTTTCAGTAAATGGGAAAAAACTATGTAGAGGGAATTGGACAATGAGGATGTGCTTGTAAATATATACTTCGTGATGTTACATATTTGATATTATCTGTTCTGATCTGCTAGAACTTCAGCAAATTTGTCAAATATTTGCATACAAATGAAATCATTTTGGTTCCTGGTGAATAAGAGCAAAAGGAAGTGATACAAAGATTGTCGTGTGTGTGTGTAAGTGTTGACTGTAGTAGATATTAGTCGCATATTATGAGCTATTTAAGGTGTGTTAGGTATAATGACAATGAGCATTTGAACTTTAAATAGTACTTACCGTATTTACAGCTTGAACAATGTTGTAAGTTGACAAGCAGTGTTTGCAAACTGAATCACGTCCATTTGTTAATACGTCGAGTTTCCCTTTCACCCCCACACAATATGCGGTAAGGTAATGATCTTGAGGAGCATTATTTCTTACGCAGGTGCGTTACAACTTCATAATCTCTACAGCTTTATGTAAACTTCTTTTGAGTGAGATTCAATTCAAGTTTTTTGAGAAGAAAAAGGATTATAATAGCACCCAAACTTATTTACGGTATCTGTAACTTTTAAATGCAAATACTAGTTGCGGCTTACAAGGAGATCAAAAGGTTTTAAAACTGATTAACTACTTTAACTGAGAAAACTGCTACGGCTTCGCATTAAGTGTGTCGGAAGATATCCGGTACATCAGAAAAGTCATGGTGAAAAAAAACACACATTTTATCGCTAGCGATAGCAGGTAAATCCAAAGAGTAGAGACGTAGAATGTATCAAATCAATGAAGTCTTTACTTGACTAATCGTAAGTATACTTCATATCTTTTACGGCGTAAGGAAAAGGAAGCTGATTCTGCATTCCACTTTATTTTTCTTTTTACTTAAATAATCGAATCACTAGCACATCTGCTACTGGATGATTTAGGAAATGACCACTTTGAAGGTGGCCATTTCCTTCGTCCCTTATTGAACTCCTGTCCTTCAGTCCTAATTTCGGCTGCTTCCTTATGTATATATCCAGCCAGACAGTCAGCTCACTACAATTAGTAATTTATGTACAGCATTCATAGTCATGATCTGCTCGACTTGGACTTGAAGACCGCAACTAAATCAAAGTCAACTTGCTAGTGAGTGAATGACTGACTCATAGTTACATTCATACATCAATATTTAAGCTTACATAGTATATAAAATCCTAGAGTAAATCATTTTGACTTGGCCGACCGACATATAACTCAATTCCGCTTTCTTATGCGTGTTCATTAGAGTAAATATATTACAAAGTTAACACAAACATGCAAGTATGCATGTATGTAGTGCAGATAAATACAGAATATAACTGTGCTGTCAAAAGGTTTGACAAGTTGGAAGATGATAAGTAAGAGTGTAATACTACTAGTTATGTATACAGAAAGTTGTAAGACGAATATTAAATGTTGATTTGTAAAATGTCCACATTTTTTGCGGATTCAGAGTGCACATTCATCCTTAATGTGTTGATAGCATCCGATGACTAATTACAAGATGCTTTCTATTCTTGGATGTACAACCACATAATGTTGACATAGGACTTACTATGTACTAACTGTTCAAAACTCGTATTTAAGTCGTAAAGTCAGATATCCTTACTATTCAAATTTGTACTCGATTTATATAGTTCCGATCCACGCCGACCTCAGCAGTTCTTTGGAAAAAGACAAAACATCATGCAAGACGCATGAACTGTTAAGTATTTGTGTGTCAGCATTATTGGGAAAACTTTGTTCGGGCACAAAAATATTCACTTTTAATGTTAATCCACTTATTTACCTTTGAATAAAAAAATCAATGCCAAATATTATTCGTTAACCGAGGCCATAAAATTGTTGGTGTCAATCAAAAGAAGCTCAAATTCATCTTCCAGAAGTAATACAAATTGACTGGTACTCACTCACTCACTCACTCAATAGCATCTACTGTCCAGTGAGTACAAACTTGGAGAGAGACTATTAATTGCACGGCATGCCGTGCGTCGATCAATTTTTTTTTGAATTTTTCGTGTATTAAAATTACATTTACAATATTTCATAGCTACATTGGTATTATCATATTTTTCTGTGGACAATTTTTTTTACCAGTCAGTCAAATGCCGGCGTCATAAAAAACAAGTTGGGAAGGAATGTGTTGTGATATGCAATTTTTGTATCGTGCATTGATATACATGACTCCAGTTTGTTTTTATAAGCTAAAACGTTTTTATTATACATCCATATATTTCTATCTACATGCATCCATGCTATATTTCTATCCTATAGAGATATAAATATGCGGAATGGAATAGAAATAATAAGGTTTTTTAAAAAGAAGACAGAAAATAGAGAATTGCGAAACAGTTTATGTCTGCGCTTAATAATTCGTTTGATATTCTTTGAAATTGTTAATCATTGTCGTATTTATTACCTAACCTTTGGTCGAAGTCAAATGGCTGGTTGTCATTGGTCATCGCAAAATGTAATCTTTATTTATGTCTAACAGTTCATTTAAGTTAAAATGTGCAGTGGGGCATTTTGGACATGTAACACGTACCAAGTAGAGATATCAAATACGAGGTAGAGCTGCTACAAGGCATCAATATTTCATGCATAGAAATGGACCGACATGGTCAAATAGAGTTGAATAGGAACAGTGCATGCGTACTGGACGAACAGAAGTAGTTATCTTATATGATTTGGCATAAAATTTAATGCTACATAGTTCTACATTCAAAAACCTCTTTGCAACTCATGCAGTTAACTGCGTCATGTAAAGTTATCAATTTTATACTGCGTAAAGATTATCACGTGTGATGCAAATTAGAATATATTGTGATGACTTATGATGATCCTACTTTCCATTGAGGTAATCACATGAATGCAATAAAGGAATTCATACAATTGATTTTTAATGTTAGAACTAAATGTATACACGGGTAGTTCTACCACACACGTTTAAGTATGATATTTTTAAGACAGGATTAAACTACTCCTGTACAGTAGAAGTAGAAGAGTTTCATTTCCAGTTTCCATTACCATCAAGTAATTATGGATAATTGATGACACAAAAATGAGATTTTTGATTGAGACGTTTTGGGAATTTAGCTGAGAGAAAACTTCTACAATATCCTATAGCAGTGAAATAATTTTGATTTTAGTGAATTTTCTGTTTCTCTTACACTGAAAGCTTTACTTAGTTTCAGCTGGTCGGTTTAAGTTTTAGTGAAGTATAGATAAGTTTACTGAAATGTTTGGTATACCTTGTAGCTGATTCGTTAGACACGATAGAGACGATGTACGGTTATATCTATGATGTGCATGATGACTGACGTACTAAACGTCAAATATGCAACAAACGAAAGAATTCCAGATGCCTTATTTCATGATAAAAATAGGACAACAAATCGTATTATGCCAATCACATTGTAGTGTTTCCTTGCATCGAATTACAACGTGCGCAATAAAGAAGCGATTTTTATTACTTGACCACTACGATTTGTTACATGGTATTTTTTAGGGAAAAAAACTTAGACTCTGATTTAGACAATCGATAATGTGACATAAATAAATATATATTTATCCACACTGTAATGACAGTTACCCAATTGTTGATTTTTTAAATGTTTATACGGAGATTCTGCGCGAGATTCACTGATTTTTACCAGGGCCTCCAGGATCCCGTAGAAAGCGGAATATTTTACAGCGGCACAACAACGAGATGCACAACGGTTTACTGCGGCGTATTAATTTGAAAGTAAATGCTGCCATCTCAATAGTACTGAGGGTGTGACGATTCATTTATTAAGTAGAACATTTTATTACTCTTAGGTTTTTAAAACATCATAGTTTGTTTTAGCAAACTTAGCAATAACGAAAATGGACATTTCCAATCTTGACGTGGGCATCCCTCACGCGAATGTATAAATGTTTCTATGTCCTTCAGATTTAGCTGTTTGCTATTATAAATTTATACCAACATAGTATTATTTTCAGAGTACAAGGGTTGTACGGTACTTACAAATGTATTTTTTATGCATATACAGATATTGTCAGATATAAATCAGTCAAGTTCAAAGAAGGTTTTTTCTCAAATCTTTAATCGTATATACAGATATTATAATCAATCAATCATCACAAGCATTTTACAGCGAGATACACGTACAGCAAAGCAAAGCACAAATAGATAATCATTCTGGATGACAAATCCATTCAAATGCTATCATGATTTTAAATACTTGGGTACATCTGCATAGTATGAATTATGTTTGTGTTCGTATTGAATTCGGAGCACTGAACTACAACAAATTTTACATACATGTTAGTGTACTGCAGGTTAAAATCCATGGTTGCAATAAAATTCTCGTGCCCGGCGTTAACCATACGTTTCCTTTAATTACTTGGAAAGCAGCGTTTGACTTTGACCGATAAATACATACTCTAGAACGCTTTTCTTCGTGGCATTTTTGAATTTCCAAATTCCAAGCATAAACAAAGACTTTTAAGACAAGACTGAGCTGTTTTACGAGTTTAAAATTAATAAAAATGCAAAACTATCACTCCACCATGTTCGAATTGCCATAATCCCAAGGAATGTCAAAAACTGACAGAACAATGCAATGCTACCAACATTGTCAAAGTACGTGTGCTTCTTTCCATTTAAACATCCTCGCGATGTATAAATAAATTATAAAATATGTACATGTTAAAAGCAAAAGTGATGATTCGATGATGTGTTAACTAGTTAGCTGCTGAGAACAAAAACAACGTATTTTTAAATATATACATGAAACATAATACCAGTTATATTACAAGCAACTTACTTGTACCATGTTTACGTTCAACTGTGCTTTTAAACTTTGCAAGCTGATGCTATATATCCATCATCATCGTAACATAAATGTTGAATGTGTCGTAGACATTGCTGTGTAGAACCTCATGACACCTGAGTTGTTTTGGTAAACTTAAATAGTGATTTAGGGGCATTTGCACTGTCTGTTTCTCTGTTTGCATTCCAAACGTCAAATGTGCATGCTTATCGAATAATTATCGTATCGTTGTCCCTGGTTGAAGTCAACATGATGATGAAAGTGATCTGATGTGCGTAGATGCATGGAATTGGATATCTTGCTCATAGACCCTGTCTACAGAGACCTATGAAACTGCAAACGAAGCAATCTTCTCTGAATGCATGCATTTTTGTTCATAAAATATTTAAAGCAGTAACACGATTATGCTCATAACAAGAATTATTTATGACATTTTTATAAACACTTTTTACAACTCATGTTATCATTAAAGTCGTTAACTGAGTTTGCAAAATAATGTCGACATAGGACATAAGTGTTGTAAGACTTTCTTTCAAAAATAAGTTACCGTATTTTCCCATGAAATATTATTAACCATTAAATCAGATCAAACTTTGATCAATGCATCATCAATAAGATTGGTTGAAAACAATGTTTTCTTGGAAAGTCAATAAAGGAAAATATCATGTTAAAAATTTTATTGACGTGGATCAATCTGTAACAAAACGTCAATTTTGCTACTACTGACGTGTGTATGAGTAAAATTATAGGACATAGGGATTCCCGTACTTGCCAGACTTTAATTATAAGACTTTGTTTTAAGACTTCTTAAACTTTTAACTGACCTATCATATCTAATCAGTTTGTACTTGGATGCACTCTTTAACATGCTTCAACCAGTCGTAATTCATTTAGAAATGATTGTGATAAAACCTGTCCTTCCTTCTCGACATTGCTAAACCATTAATAAATGCATTTTATTTTGAGTTTTAAACTTTAAATGACCGATAACTGGTGGTGGCAAGGAATTAATGTGAATTTTATCCTAATTCGTTATCCTAAGTGGTATTCGTATTCAACAGCCTTGTTAGTCAAACATTCAAACCAGACAAGTAGTAAAAGTGTTGTGACCACTCCACTTTTTGCTAGTAATTTTTGGACTAATGTATCGTGTTCGTATCTATGATATGGAACTATTTATATAGTATGAACAACATTTGTCAATGCTGGGGTAGTTTCTGCAATACCAGCTCTTCGGCAAATTTCGGATGTCTAAGCTACTCTCTCTGGTATCATAGAAACTGTGAACTGAACTTCTTTGCATTATGTACCATACACATTAACTCCTCAGTCGGTGAACGTTTCGTATCGGTATTTTCATGTTCACTTGCAAAAGCTTCGGTGAATATTATAGAAGTTGCGAATTGTGAAGGCTATGAGCCTTAACTGTGTCTGAAAATAAATCGTTATGCATGTATATTCAGTGAAATATTACTTTAGACTATGTATTCTGAGTCGGCATTTCAGCTCGGTTTTTACAGCATAGCAGGCAAGGACACCACCCATAACTATAGGGTACCCACCAGCGTGATGTTCTAATGCCTTGCTTTGAAATATGAATCTCAATTTCATTATGGTGCTCCAGAGCACCATTAAGCTTGACGGCCTCTCGCAAAAGTTTGAAAAAACTCACTTCTTTGCATTTGATTACAAAAAACGATGTCATTTGTTTTAAATGCAGTTTTTCCATTTTCTTAAATAGGTCAACACGGCAATCAAATAATTTCCGAATTATACGAAGAAAACTTCAAGACCGCTTACCTCTTTAACTTTAACTCTATAAAGTTATAAAAATAGCATGCATCTTGTGTATGCAAGCTACAATTGAGGAATGCAGGTTGCATGTTGTATTTTGTAATAATCTGCATTCAAAATTACATACTTGCAAGAAATATAAACAACCCTATTTAAGTAAGGCAATGCGTATTATTTAAGAATAACAGAAATGCTCTTTTGTCCCATATGCATTATATTTAGGAGAAAGGTCATTACAATCCAGAACATGCTTCATTGGCTTATGCATTTGTATTTAACATGAAATTTATTTTAATAATTAGCATTTGTGGTTTCCCTACACCAAGAGCATGCATGTTATCTCCAAGCAACATCAAATCGCAATATCATTTCCTAAGTTAAATCCAAACAAAGGTGACCAAAATCATCGCGTCCAATCAAATTAATGACCATGATGAGTGTAATAGAATGCGCTGTAGGGTAGCCCATTGAGAGTTTTTCATACACTTTATATAACTTGTTTGGTATAATCGTGTGTGTTCTTGGTGTCTAAGCAGCATGACTGAACTTCCGTTGTCTTTTGTGGCATATACATGCTGTAAATGGATGCACAGATGATAATATGAAATACACAATTTACTAGTCTTATACACGATCATACTGCATACCTACAAATATCCCTTGCACAACATTCCCGATAAACTCTTCCTCTTATATCTTAAGAAATAGAAGTCTCAGATGGGTTAGTAGGCCAACAAAAACTGTTTTATCCCGAGCATGAAACTATTTTTTTATGGAAATTTAAAGCGCTCTTTTAAGAGACCATCAACAGTTACAGTTATGTACCTTCGACGTAAAAGCCGTTTATTTTAAAGCGACATCTTAAATGTTAAATATTTGTTTTTGCCATTGGTATTCATCCTATTTGTAACACAGTAAAGTGTATTTGTTTATCATGCCATTCCGTGTACTAACGGGTTCCAAAGCCTAATTGTACTTTGTGAATTACACAGGAAAAAGACAATTCTGGAGTGTATTTCTAATGTTGCACTTTACCTAGCTTGTGTTTTGAGCATTAACTTTCTCTTCTAAACATTGCAGGTGATAAAATGATAATTGTAAAGACTATGTGCTAATGCAGCGGAACTGGTAGAAAGGACAACACCTTTTTCCAGATGTTTATGTTATTGTATTGTGCTAATCTAATAGACGGATGTAATATTATAAACAATATGTGAGCGAAAACAGTGTTACGTTTGATTGACGGACTGGAAGTTAAACATGTGGTATACCGGAATCACGAAGGAATTGTTAGTATAAATGTGCTATATAGACAATTCCAAATTGATACAATACATTTAAGGAACGTATTTTTAGTTGCGCTGGAAAAGTTTGTTTTGAAGCTGTGCTTGTATTACATTAACGACATAGTTATAAAAATTTAATTTATATTGATTATATGTACAACTAACTGTGCAGCTAATTTCCAAATTGTTTTTACGACTGATTTATATTAATGGTACGACGCGGTTTGATGATTAAGAATTGAGAATTGATAATGCCTTGATTAGGACAAAAGTTTTAGGACAACGATATATCTATTTTGTATCGGTATAGTGACGAGATGCAATGGAAACAATGCTTTTTAACTAAATTGGGTTATTGACGTCCAGCCTGGATTTCAGATTTAGACTTCGAACTTCACCTCAGCTCACCTTTCCTAGTCGATCTTGTTTTCCCTTGACATCCTTTATACAACATCCTTTGGTTTACCTCCCGTGTAATTTTTCTACACAAAGACTAGGATTCTGAAATTTGTAATTATAGTCCTTTATAATTTGGTTGTTTGCAAGACATGAGCTTAGTTTTTAATGAGGTACTTTTAATTAATATAAGTGGTAAATAGATTTTGTGACAAGTATGAAAAAACTCCGTGTCAAATAAGCATTCTAAGTATTATCTCGAGTTGGGTAATTACACTGTACAATAGCTTTACGTCCAAAATGGCATCAAGTTCGGCTAGTGACAGGACGGCAAACAAAGTTGCCCTTTGTTCCGCAATTTTCGCTGGGTTTGCTTATGTCGGGTATTCGGTTGTTAGAACTGCATTCCAAAGAAGACGACGTGAAGGAGATTGTAAGGGTAATTATACCTTTTCTTACGACTATTCCTATTTGTTAGCGAATTTTACAATTGATTTTGAAATCTTTAGTGAGCCATCCAGAGGGAGAAGCACGCCTGTATTTCCGAAGATTGTCCCAGACAACACAAACTGATGCTTTGTTGGGAAACTTGGATGTATCAAATTCTGGACGAATTATTCTTAGACCGTTGTCCGTTCAGGAACGCATTCGAGAGCTAAACTTCAGAGCTCGTCATTTTGCGGATACTATGCTTGCAATCCAAGGCAATGGTGGCCCAGTTGGTCGTCACACTTCGCATCCCATGGGACCTCGGAGTCTTCAGGTAATTTTTCAAATAGTTTCAAATTATTGTGATAGTACAACAGTTAAATATTCTCTTTTGAGAACCCTGCTAAATTTTGGACGATTATATGATTTATTATTTTTTATAGTGTTCCCCATGGAGCTCGCCAAGAATTTTAAGCCCAGTTGATATTCGGCATTTCATTGCTAGTCGTTCATCAGATAATCTATCCTTGGTTCCTATTGACAGCGGATCTCCAGTCAGAAAACGCTGGTCAAGAAAGTCTCTTGCCAGAAAAAGTCCAGAAGCAGGCTTAGCGGGTGAAGCAATAGCTGGAGAATCTGATAAAGCAATTCAAGACATCAGCGATGAATTAAAAGAAAAATTAGAATCCCTTAGTCTGAAGGGACGGTAAGTGTTCGGAACAACGAAGCATTTAAGTAATAAAACCCCCCACATTCAATCAAAATACATTATTACATGTCTAATTTATACTTAACCGACAGGGCAATGGATTCGTATGAGGCAAAAACCCTTGTTGCCCTACTTTACACATCTGATGAAGGCGTGCTAGAACGTGCATTAATTACACTTGCCAACCTCGCAACATTTGAAATTAACCAGAACAACTTAAGAGAAGCAGGTTGTCTCTCAAGACTGCAAAACTTATTGGTACATCCCAGAAGTGAAATACGATTAGCTGCCATTCGTGCACTTGGAAACATGGCTTTGAACGAGCAAAATCAAAAGGAAATGAAGGTAATTTAAATTTAAAATTCCAATAGGGTATATAAATTCGATGTAATTAAATAAAGAATTTTATTTTGGATTTTGATCTCAAATGTATTAGCGTCAATTTGTAATGCACTCTTGTTTATTACAGAGTATGGTTCCAATGCTTTTGTCGTACGTCAGTGACGTTTCGAAGCATGCAGAAGAGCTTGTAGATGCAGTTCTTACAACATTAGCCAACATTGCTGTTTTGACGGATTGGCATGACGAATTTTGCCCCTTTCTCCACGGCCTCTACTCACTGATTGATCAACTCTCCCTCCCCATTCGTTTGCAGTCTTTGAAGTTATTGGTGAATCTATCAACAAATGAAGATATGGTTCCCAGTTTACTAGCTGCCCAGGTAACATTCTAAATTGTAAAATAGTTTTGCCCCTATTCCATAATATACTTTGGATCGATAAATATATTATGTATTTTTAAAGGCCCCTAAACGTCTGCTGTACCTGATGGATTTAACGGAGGAACGTGAAATCGTGTTGCGTCTAGTCACCCTATTGGCAAATCTTACCTGCACAGCTACCACACATGATTTGAACCCCATTGTGGACCTTCCTCCGGAAGACAAAGCGGCTGCTCCTGAAACTATGTAAGATTTTAAAATCCCATGGATACCCTAGATACCCTAGAAACCTGGTCATTTCAAAAATGTTCATTATTCATACTTTCTTTCTCTATAGGTATGCTGCTGTTTTTGGTGTTAATGCAATAGAAAAGGTGAAGGAAAAAGCGAAGACATTGATGAATCGTCATGGGGATGAAGACGTCAGAGTTCAGTCTAGAAAGTTATTTAACGCACTCAAAACACAGACCACGCCAACTTAAGTTTGTCATCGAACTTCATATATAATCTTACTAGTTCATTCACGTCAGCAACAAATATGTGAATTAGAAGGAAGGAAGCTATCAAACTATGTGAGCCGAGACATTCAAGATATTCAACAACGACAAAATTAGAATTTTTATGTTACTTTTTTATTGTTAACTCTTCAAAACTTCACATATTATTATTATTATTATTATTTGTTAATAAGCAAGAATATTATCACAATAATAATGATGATGATATTCTTTCGCTATCAAAACGATGGACACGGGTCACAGTACTTAGGTTAGTCGTTACATTAAATTTGTCTATCTATTTAATAATAAAACAGTTATGCCAACTTTCCACACAAAAAAAAACTTTTTATTTTGCAGTAATAAAAATTTATGCAATTTTTATTTTATTTTATTGAAGTTCCTGAAAAATTCTAGTTAAAACAATTGTGATGAATTGGATTTCAATATAGAGCAACCTTTTCAGGTAGGATTGCTTATATAGGAAAGGAAGATAATTAATAAATATTTGTGTCTATTTTAAAAAGCCAATATAGAAATTTGGTAGGCATGTATGTAAAAGGAGTTGTGTTGTGAAGATTTAATATAAATACCAATACCGTATTTACTTAAGTGTTATAGAGGTACGTAAATTCCTGTTGTCTACAGTAGTCTTAGACTCGGCTTAACAGTGGCATATGCATCAGTAGCCATTTACACAGCTCTACAGTCTAAAGGATTTTTTGTTAGGATAAAAGTGTAAGTACTGAGTCAAAAAGAAAAAAGAGTTTAGGTATTGGTTCAATTATTAGAATTAAGTATTGTCTAGGATATTCTCACGATAGATAGTAAACACCAACTCAATTTTAAGATCTGCACTTGTTCTCTTGTCGTTATAATAATAAAGATGTATAAACATATGAAAGTAATGATGTAAAGCTCTTTGTTTTATGCTAAGCATTTTGCATAATGTGGCCATCCGAAGCATTCGATCTATTGATGTCCTGTAAAGATATGTGGGAATCGTTGAGAACGTGGTGGCTGTGCGAATCTCACTTCACCCCAGCGGTCCTTCTCTTGGTTGATTCTTACTTTTAACTCATTTCGAACTTCAATTTTAGATTGAAAAGATTGGGACAACATAATCTCATTAATGTAAACAGGGTCCGTTGCTATTAATAGAATTGCTTACGGAAGCAGTACTCAGCTCTAACATAAAATTTAGTTATGTTATGAATATATATCGTTTTCATTATATTGTGATTTCAAGTACAAAAGCAAGATCGACAAGACAGATTGCAACGTCAGTGAAAAATATTCGGTGATATTTTTATCCGCAATAAATATGTATTTTGTACCCATTGAAATTCAAATACGTCCGGGCTACTATTTCAGTATTCTCATTCAGAAAGAACACCACCTTCGTAACAAACTAAAGCTCAGGACTTGGTTTCATACAACCAACAAATGTCTTAATACTGTGTTCTTTGGCTGACCAGATTCCAAGACACCAGATAGTAACAACTTGGAAGAATAATCGGATGCATAATTCATACCAGCAAATATCTGTCATCAATGCTATACCACCGCTGTCTCTTGTGTAGCAATCCTTTCCTGCAATCTCACAATAAGCGTAGCTGTACAGGAACTGGACTAGGATATATTATTTCGACCTTGGCTTCAAAGTTTTTATGAATACAAAAATTGCAGTTGTACAATGAACACATCTATATGCTTCCTGAGCGAACGCCTTTCATCTGTGAAATAAAATCGTTACTATGAATAAATCCGTAGGAAGCTAATTAATCATATTGTCTTCCACATCTCAATCAAAGCTTCAATCAAATTCTCAACTTTTTTTTTATACAATACATTGTTACAAGGAGAAAAGGACGGAGATAATATTAATTATCCCTCACAAATAACATTCGCAAACACCCGATATACTCTCCATTGATTAACAATTTGTGCATTGAAAGCCACCCCAAGTGATTTGTACAAGTCGTCCAAACATTTTGCTTTGATGGGGTTCTTACACGGCGTATATAATTCTTGACAGACCGTAGAGAATCAACGTGGGGTGTATTGAATTCAGAATTCATCATGACAGCAACATCCATGCAATAATTTTTTTTTTGCGTTTCGAATGTGATGAATTATTTATGTGTGAATAATGCAAACCTCCTTATACTATGTAAGGTGTCCACACTGAATATTTCAAATACGCTCTCCATAATTTTCTTCGCTTCTGCCAAGCACAGCTGCATTACAGGTGGTCGTCGATATTAAGAAATGATAAAGTCGATCGGCTCCTGTTTTATAATGGCTTTTAAAAGATATGTATCTTTCTGAGGATGGTGGAGGGTTGGAAAATTGCTTGTGTTGCATGTAAAATGCAGTCGATCCCACCACTACCTTATCCGTTCCAATGAATGACGAATATATTGCTAATATTACGCCGCAGCCGTTGTCATATGTCATTTAGTAAACCACCCGCATCAAATTGTATACCTACAATAATAATACGCAGAACGATTTAATCAATATCCATTTATATTATGTAAGTACGCCATTGAAATAGTTTTGGTAGCGTATCGGAATTTTTTTCCCGATGAACACATAAGAATTAGCAGATTCGTGTTGATATTAATTTTTAAGAAGGTTGGCAGCACACGGGGCAGTTATGAAGCATGACTTTCAAAAAAGTTGGTTTTTGAAATGCCCAGTAGCAATCTTCATTGTGTGTACACCATCCTAGCTCGTGATGATTTCATTCCCCATAGCATTAAAAACCACATTATTATTATTATTTTTACCACTGTCATTCTTGCTAATTTTGTACTTGACCGTGATGCTTGTAGACATTTGTAAACATTGAACGCGACATGTGTAAAAACATCAAGATTTCTATAAGACAAGTGCAATATTAGATTGATTCATCAAGTTTTAAAATTCCAGTTTTTTATTCTTATCCTATTCTAAGCCTGTATTGATTACCGATATTGTTGAAAATATATGTATAATATGCATCAATGTCAGCTCGGACAGATTGAACACTGATACATGTTCACAATGGTTTTTAGTAGTGTGATAATAATTATTTTTTTGATTGTGTACAAGGCATTGATTGAGATTGATGGGAAATGAACAAAAGAGTTGCGGGATGGCTTTGTTCTGAAGATGTTTTTTTGTAGAAGTGTTGAGATATATGTTATTTTAGAGATACTCCCTATGTAAAGCATGTTATTTAGGTTTACAAGTAGCGCAACAACTTGCAAAAAAGAACTCAATAAAATAAAACTATATACTTTCACTGCACAAATACTAATATGCATGACAAGAGACAGGTTCAGCTTCTTTCTGTCTTAATTATAGAGATTGGCGTGAAAATATTCAAATGGGGAGCTTAGTTCTTTCTCGAATCTAGGAATACTACTAGTTCATTGGTTAAATTAAAGGTGCACCTTCAATTGAAACTTGATATTCCACGATTTCACTCAAAAGGATGGTCTGAAACTTTTTTCTTGTGTTTATATGTTTTGATTCTTGCTCACTGCTCACTTCATTTGCGATCATTAGGTAGAAGGAAGAAGAAGAAGGAAAAATTGGAAACTTCCAATAAGTAAAATACATATTTATTTATCCTACTAACACGAGTCATTTAAGGAAACATGATTAGTTTCGCCAGAAGTAAAGTACAAATAAGAAGAAAAAGTGGGAGGAGAAAGGCACATCCCATAAATGATTAGACCGTTTCAATTTTTTCTCCTCCGCCACACCACTTTGCAATTAAAATGTAGGAATGTAAACAATCAAATTGAGTTTTGGCTCTAGAGATTTTCATGCAATTGGCAGATTCGTAATTTACGTGATGATGATCGAACGAAGAGATGATGCGCATAATAATTTACTTGACATGTACTCGTGTTGAATAAAAAAATAAAAACAGAATGTGTACAAAAAAAATGATGGTTTTGACGTTTGATTTCTGTAAGGTGAAATCATTAGACATCGCACGCTACAGGTCAGAGGCCAAAATTACTTGTGGTGAATACTAGTGCAACAAAATGTGAACATTCCCCTTTTACTCCGTGTACCATCTTTACCTATTCTTGTATATTTTTACACGTGATGTGATGTCTATCTAGTAATTAATCATAATCACATAGAAGGCTTTAGTAACACATGCACATGCATTTTTGCAGCCTACAAGATCAGCGAAAGGACAAATCATCATGATTGTATTCTGTGCACATTTTTAGCAATTGTTATTACAAGTTTCGAAAAATCAACTCAACATTTTGGGTGCAAACTCCCCTTCTAAACCCAAAAAATCTTGTTTTCACACTTTTTCTCGATAAATTATTGTGTTTGGTTACATTTGCATTGATCTCAACTAAAATGATCATATAAATTGTAGATGATTTACAAATGGCATGGCACCCAAAAAAAATTGCAAAATCTAAAAGTTACAAATTCATACCATTTAATTTACTGGAAGGCTAAATTGCAAAGGGGCGCACACATCTGCCTACTATTTTTTTAAGCAAAAAAGGTACTCTTGATCTTCTGGGAAACTCAATTAAATTAGTGTGCTGATCTCAAAATAATCAGCGGGTGCTATTTGATCAAATTAATATGCATATTTCATGAATATCTTGATTACCCCCGCCTGATTTTGGAATTTTATTCGCAAAGAAATTAGCCCCAGATTGCACTCACCTGGGCTGACGGTTTTTTCTTGATGCTCAATTTCTGAAAAGGTAAGCAAAAATGTATTACATTTATTTGCTCGTTGATGATTAAAATTAAAATGCATGCCGTCTTCTCCCACCTTACGAAAAAGTAGGCATGCCTCAAAAACTACCTACTTGTCTGTCTTTTTTGGTTTGTTTTGAGGCAATTTGGCATTGCATGCTACTGATTCTGCTACTGCGCAGAAACTTGCTGATGATAATTTTATGTACATCGTGTTCTCTCAGAGATGGAAACAGCAATAGTCAACTTGTCTTCTGGTAATGCATCTCCTGCTGAAAATTGTGACAGAAAAGGGAATTGTGAAGAAGAAGAAACTGACCTTTTCGTCATGTCTCATTGAATTGTATTGTATAAAAAAATGCAATAGTTGGCATTTAATAACTATTTACTGCATCTCATTTTACATGAAATAATCAAAAAAGCTTAATAAATTGCCTGTAGCGACCTCATATTCTGAAATGCATGCATGTATTTGGAAAGAAAAAGAAGATTCGCTAAAAAAAGATGACATGGCAGTTTGCACAAATGAATACATATTAACTAACAGATGCAATTTTTACTACTACTTGTACACATCCATTCATATACATAATATATATATGACAGGTCAGGTGAATACGTGTTGTTTTTGATGGTGTAGTTCTAATTTTTCTTGATATTATTTGCTTGTCCCCTCCTCAAACCAAATCAAAGGAGAGCTTCTCTACTTTTGCAACCCAAAAAATTTTTCCTTACTTTTCATCCCATTAAGCATTCATTTCTGATTTGTTTGTAAATTTACTTGAGAGTGTGCATGTGTATCGTATCCACATTTGGGTTTTCTACTTGATTACCATTCTGCATTCAATTTACTTCACCAGAGGATTTTGTTGGCACTGTTGTATAAGTAGCATACATATATATTTTAGACATTTTTTGTGAAAAAAGTTGAAAACTTGCATGACATGCATTCAAAACGTCAGGTTGATCAACCCCAAATTAATATGTCTACATCCCCAAAAATTGCTAAAAGGAAGAATTCTGTCAGTTGTTCGTGAAAACAAGTAGCCTCATTGCTTTTGCCCAATGTGTTCTTTTGTGCGTTTTACGGAAGCTGTGTGGAAAATAGTTCATAGGCTTCTAGTTTTGAGGAATCTGTCTTCGACGAAAAGAGCAAACAATTAACAGCATTTAGAGTAAAACTAGATTTGTGGGCTGTGATGATGCTGCCAAATCATAAAGAATTTTTGTTGCAGCGCTGCACTTATATAGTTGCTTCAACGGAAGTTTTCAATTTAGTAACATGTTTTGCTTCATTTACTTGACAATCTCAAAGCTTACCCAGTTAACTTCCATGTAAATTTTTAACAACAACAACATCAAATATTGTACGCATTCAATTATTCTAAGAAATCTTCATACACATTCGTGTTTTCTTAAAGAAGATTTCAATGTCAAAGAAGTTGTTTCTAATTCCTAATTCTGGTATTTACATGACATTGCAGGGTTGAAAACTTCTCGAAAATTTTTTGATTGAGATTCTTACCGTGTGATCTAAAAACTACTTGTGTATTCCAACTTCTCGAAATAAATTATATAGCCTTAGAGTAGTAGTAGGCCCCTATTTTTTACGAACAAAAAAATAACCATAATTTTTGCGTGGCAAAACCTTTCATGAGTAATGAAGAATATCTGCATTTTCATTGACTTCATTAATGAATCACTGTAGTAATTTGAGAGGTTTCAAGTACGTTATTAAACTCACAAAAGAAGAAACAAAAGATGTAGTGCATGACTTTCTGCTTGTCCTCTGGTCTGGTGCAAGTACCATTAGAGAAACAACAGAGTTTTTCGATGATGTATAAATTATCCCAATACTGACTCTGCATATCATTGACTCGTATTGATTTGATACCAAATTTTGTTTGTTGTATAAGACACTCTGTGATGATAAAGTTGTGTCAGGGATGCAGTTTTTGTGGAGCCAGGACGCAGTTTTTATATGTTGATTAAAAAACCATCACAGCCTTTTGCTTGTTTGCACGATACTGGTTAAAAAGTTTC